>APFE030471509.1:125061-146617 GCA_000404065.3 Pinus taeda
TTAGATTAGGATTGCACGTAAAGATCGACATAAGACCATGTTTTCTAAAGAATGGGGCTCATATCAATATACAATAATGCCTTTTGGATTAAAGAATGCCCCTGCTGTATTTTCTAGAGTAGTGGTTACAACTTTTAAGGAATACATCCATACGTTTTTAGAAGTATACTTTTATGATTGGATAGTATTTGGATTGCTAATCAAGCAAGTTGGAAGTTTAAGACTTCTATTCGACACATGTAGAAAATTTACGAAAAGTTTTTTGGCGTAAATCACATGTTAATAAATTTTTTGACATGTTTCAAAATAGCGAGTGTGGTTCATCGTCAGGATAAGTTGAAGAATCATATCATGGCTACATATTAAATAGGGAGACTAGACCTTCCAATAGCTAGGCTTGATTGAAAAACGACTATATTAGACTAGACCAGGCAAATGGCTATAATTGACCTAGAAATGGCTACATTTGACTATTTAAAAAATAATATTATTATGTTAAAAATAATCTTATTTTAATTTTTATTTTAAGTAAAAAGTTAACCAATTATGAGTCAAAAATCTAGGGAATATGATAAAATTGTTAACTTGTATTATTAGTAATTGAATAATATTAATATTATATTATTATAATAGAATTATTCTTACTATTAATGGCTAGGGTAACTATTTAATATAAATTAATTAGTAAAACATTAATAGATTAGTGTGTAAGGATTTAATATTAATATTGATTATTAATATATTATTAGTTATATTATTATTCCAATATTAATTGATCTAGGGATATTAGTAAATGTAAGAATTATTATAATATTGTAATAATGTTACAATAATAGTATTATTATTAAGGGTTTGGTTAACTAATTAATAAAAAATCTTATACTAGAATAATTTAATTTCATTTAGAGAGCTAGGATTTAACTATAAACTAGAATAATATTGATTATTAATCATAATAATTATATTATTATATTTATTATTCCATTATTATAGATCTAGGGATATTAGTAAATGTAAGGATTTAGAATAAAGTAATATTAATTAATAAAATAGTGTTATTATATTATAATAATGGTATAATAATAGTATTATTATTAATGGTTTAGTTAACTAATTAATAAAATATCTTAAACTAGATAATTTAAATCCTTTAGATAGTGAGGAAAAGGGCCATATCTTGAACATAAGGAACAAAAATTAAGGGAGATTGAAAAATCAAAGAATTAAGGATAAAGAAAGCAGGGTAAAGGATAACAAGGGGTAAAATTATAGAATTCTAGAACTAGTCATTAAGAGAGGGAGGGGAAGAAACTACTAGGAAGAGAGGGCAGGTGTCACGCCCCCAATTCTTTTTTCGTTAAATTGGCCGGGTGCAGCACCGCCTAAGTAATTAACATCTTCCATTATTATCTTACTTTATGAAATACGGCTTAACATTCATCATTATACATGAATAACATATTAATGTGTGGAATCCATTAATATCATCACAATATAGAACAACAGCATGAACACATTCATATGCAAGTAATCTTTTATTATATGAGAGAATTTTTACAAGTGACCGGGAGTATAACTCAACCGACGTTATAACCGAGTCGGGCGCCCACCCGTGCAAGACCGCACGGTGGTCTCACCCAACAACCCAACAATAATATACAACAACACGAGTTTCCTTGTCACATTGGGCGAGCGCGCCTGTGCACGACCCACCGCAAACACCCAACCAAAAATCATTCACGTTTCGGCGGGCGGGAACCCTCACACGCCCTCCACCCGCGCGTTCAACTGATTGCCAACTCATGCCAAGACTGCAGTAACCTTCGCCTGCCGGGCGGGCGCATAGACCTGCGCCTCGCTGCGGTTCTTGTCACCCTTCGCTCGCACCTCTAACTCGCATCTGTGTTGAATGATCACCGAACGTGTGATGGTGGAATGCCATCCTCCGTCCGCACATATATATGCTTTCTAACATGGAGGTCGCGCCTTCGGCCAACCCTCCATACTGTCCAACCGCGCGCTCTATGTAATAACTCGTGTCGCCTTTGTGTGGTCGGCCTGCCCATGCCGCGGGACTGCCCACCAACCTCGCCCACTTTACATTTTCTCGTTCAGTCAGCTAATGCGACGAGCTCCCCAACTCGCCATATAAACGCACAAGGCTCCAACTCAACCGCATAAGTGCCATGCCCTTGGTTGCCTTATGTTTTATAACTTAGTCACTTCGCGCGGTGGGTGGAGCGCACGCCCAGTTGACTCGCTAATCACAGGGTGTTACATCCTCCCCCACTCGAAATCATTGTCGCCCTCGACAATCCCGACTGTCTCAGTATCTTCCGTTCATACTTCTCAATCTTCTTCTTCCATCTCCAAAGCGAGTCCTCCGATTCCCAGCTCTCCTCCTCCGATGCATTCTTCCATCTGACAAGATACTCCCATTTCATGTGGCAACCAGTCCCTGTAGTTTTGTAGCTCAAAATCGTATCCAACTCCAGTCTTGGCTTGTCCACAATCCCGGCTGGTCCTCTCGGCAGTTTAACTCTCTCTGGATGATCAACATCAAGTCTACATCTCTTCAACTAACTCATGTGAAAAATTGGATGCTTCATGTGCATATGGTGCAGAAGCTCCAACTCATAAGCAACTTCCCCCACTCTCTTCTTCACTCGGAATGGTCCCTCATACTTTCGTGTTAGTTTGCTCGCAGTCCCCTTGGCTGGCTAAAACTGCTCTCCGGTAATCCTGAGAAACACCATATCTCCCACACTGAAGTGCACATCTCGTCTTCCTCTATTAGTCCATTTCTTCATTCTCCTTGCAGCTTCGTGCAAGCGCAACTGTGCCAACTCTAAGGTCTCATCCCAAGCCTTCATGAACTTCTTCGCATGAGGACTCCTAAAAAAACCTCCTATCACTACGGTATGCGGTGCAACTGGCATCTGTCCATTCACCAACTCAAATGGACTGTACCCCGTCACAAAACTCTTTTGAATAGTGTAGCTGAACTGAGAAATATCTAAGAGTTCAAGCCAATTCTTCTGATCAGTCGTCACATAGTGTCTCAAGCAATCCTCCAGCAATGCGTTGATCCTCTCGTTTTGCCCATCTGTCTGTGGATGGTAACTCGAACTCATCAACAACTCTGTCCCAACTAACTTGAACAATGTGGTCCAAAATCTGCCTGTAAAACACGGATCTCTATCTGACACAATGCTTAATGGCATCCCCCAATACTTCACTATGTTCTTAAAGAACAACTTCGCAGTCCGCTCGGCTCCATAAGGCATCTTTGTTGGAACAAAGACAACATACTTGGAAAAATGATCAACCACGACCATAATCCCATTATACCCCTGAACCTGTGGCAACTGAGAAATGAAGTCCATCGAGACACTCATCCATGGCCTTTCAGGAATCAGTAAAGGTTACAACAGTCCTCCTTGCCTCTGATTATTTAATTTTTCCTGCTAACAAATAATGCACGTATGTACATACTCCTCTACAACCTCCCGCATCTTCTCCCAAAAGAATCCTCTCTCCAATAATGCCAAGGAACAACGTTGCCCTGGGTGGCCAGCCCATGGTGAATCGTGGCACTCCTTCAAAAGGTGTCTCCTGATTCCAGATGACTTTGGAACATAGAGTCAGTTTCCAAAGAACAAGAACCCATCTCGTAGAAAGAACTTTCGTGTCTTCCCCTCTTTTATCTGCTTCACTATATTCTGCGCCAAAGTATTGATTTCAACACTTTCCTTGAGCTTATTCTGCATCTCTTCTGACATCTGAATTCGACTCCTACTCCTTTCTGTCCGGTCTTCTCCTTCCAATGCTGCAAGTTGTCCCTTCCTGCTAAGGGCATCTGCTACCGCATTGTGTCTTCCCAGTGTATACTCGATAGTCATGTCGAATTCTGCCAAGAAGTCCTGCCAACGAGCTTGCTTCGCAAAAAGCTTCGGTTGTGATGCAAAATAACTTGCTGCAACATTGTTAGTCTTGACAAAAAATGGCTTCCCAATCAGGTAATGCCTCCACACACGAAGACAATGAATGATTGCAGTCATCTCCTTCTCATGAACCGGATACCTTCATTCTCTATCCTGCAACTTTCGACTCTCATATGCCACCAGATGCCCATCCTACATAAGAACCCCTCCTATGGCAAAATCTGAAGCATCAGTGTGTACCTCAAATGGTCTCTCGAAGTCAGGCAACTTCAATATCGGTGTTGTAACCATCCTCTTCTTCAAGTCATCAAATGCTTTCTGACATTTATCTGTCCAATTCCACCTCTTGTATTTCTTCAATAGGTCTGTCAATGATGATGTTACCTTGGAGTACCCCTCTACAAACTTCTGTTGGTAGTCGGTCATGCCCAAAAACACCCTCATCTCATGGACATTCTTTGGTTCAACCCAGTCCTCGATCACCTTCACTCTGCTTGGCTCCATCTGTATGTACCCTTGTCCAACAATATTCCCAAGGAACGGAATCTCGGTCTGAGTGAACACACACATATACTTCTTCAAGAACAATTTATTTTCCCTCAGTGCCTCAAACACCATCGCCAAGTGCTTCTTATGATCCTCCATGTTGTCATTGTACACCACTATGTCGTCCAAGGACACTACTACGAACGAATCCAAGTATGGTCGTAGGACATCATTCATCAAAGTGCAAAACGTAGTAGGAGCATTACACAACCTGAATGGCATAACAAGGAACTCAAAGCTACCATACCTTGTTACTATCGTGGTCTTCTTCTCATCTCCTTCAGCTATCCACACCTGATAATACCCATGCCTCAAGTCCAGCTTGGAAAACACTCAGGCTTTCGCAAGCTTGTCAAAGGAATCAGAAGCCAATGGAAAAGGATACTTGTTCCGTACCGTCTACTTGTTCAATGCACGGTAATCACAGCACATCCGTAGCTCATTCGAATCCTTCTTTTGCTGGAACAATACCGGAGCTCCATAGGGGTACCTTGAAGGTCTGATGAAACCTGCATCAATTAACTCCTTTAGCTTTCCTTTCAATTCCTCCAACTCAAGTCCTGACAACTGATAAGGTGCTCTAGCGGAGGTTGCTTTCCTGGCTCAAGCTCAATGCTATGGTCCACTGCACGCCTTGGTGGAATTTTCTTCGGTAGCTCATTGGGCATCAAATCCGCATATTTGGTCAGTACCTCAGAAATCTCGGCTGGAACAGACGTCCCCACTCCATCACCTTCGACTCCCTTGAACATCACCACATATGTCTCCATATCTGACTCCTTCATAGCCTTCTCCAAACTTCGTGCAGAAACATGCCGCACCTTGACTTCCTTCCTTTGCCTATGAGTGGGCAAAGTCCAAGTTTGTGATTGTCCAACCAGCACCACCTCATCACAGAAGAGGACAACAATTGCCCTGTTTCCCTTCAAGAAATCTTGTCCGAGTATCATATCAAAGTCGTTCATCTCCATCACCATGAAGTCCAACTGACTCTTCCAGTCTTTTATCTGTACAAGCACTTCGTGTGCCAAACCCGCCACATTAGCTCTAGAGTTCACTGCCTTGACTTCCACATTCGATGGGAAGATCATCAGTCCAACCTCTTTTGCCAACCGTGTTGTCATGAATTTATGAGTGGCCCCCGTGTCTACTAGAGCTTGAATGGTCTTGCCATGAAAAATCAAGTCCACGAAACCCAGACCGTTCAATCACGATTTCTCCATAACTTTTCCCTACATACATGTCTATTCTCTGCATTCATCAAGCAACGACTTCACTACTTGTGAACCTGCTCCGATACCACCTGTCATGCCCCCAATTCTTTTTTCGTTAAATTGGCCGGGTGCAGCACCACCTAAGTAATTAACATCTTCCATTTTTATCTTACTTTATGAACTACTCCTTAACATTCATCATTATACATGAATAACATATTAATGTGTGGAATCCATTAATAACATAACAATATAGAACAGCAGCATGAACACATTCATATTCAAGTAATATTTTATTATATGAGAGAATTTTTACAAGTGATTGGGAGTATAACTCAACCGGCATTATAACCGAGTCGGGCACCCACCCGTGCAAGACCGCACGGTGGTCTCACCCAACAACCCAACAATAATATACAACAACACGAGTTTCCTTGTCACGTTGGGCGGGCGCGCCCATGCACGACCCACTGCAAACACCCAACCAAAACTCATTCACGTTTTGACAGGCGGGCGCCCTCACGCGCTCTCCACCTGCGCCTTCAACCGATTGCTGACTTGTGCCAAGACTACGGTAACCTTCGCCCGCCAGGCGGGCACATAGACCTGTGCCTCGGTGCGGTTCTTGTCACCCTTCGCTCGCACCTCTAACTCGCATCCGTGTTGAATGATCACCAAACTTGCGATGGTGGAACGCCATCCTCCGTCCGCACATATATATGCTTTCTAACATGGAGGTCATGCCTTCGGTCGACCCTCCATACTGTCCAACCGCGCGCTCTATGTAATAACTCATGTCGCCTTTGTGTGGTCGGCCCGCCCATGGCGCGAGACCACCCACCAACCTCTCCCACTTTACATTTGCTCCTCCGTTCGGCTAATGCGACGAGCTCCCCAACTCGCCATATAAATGCACAAGGCTCCAACTCATCTGCATAAGTGCCACACCCTTGGTTGCCTTATGTTTTATAACTTAGTCACTTCGTACGGTGGGTGGAGCGCGGGCCCGGTTGACTCACCAACCGCAGGGCGTTACAGCAAGGATGCAGCAACTACTGATCTTCCAACTGTCATCTCTATTGAGATTGCTTGACCTTTTTTCGATCTCAAGGGCTTCCCTAAATTTACGGTGATGAAACTGCGCAATCTTAGCAATAACTTAGGCCTCCTCAATACAAACATGATGTTTGATCTTCTCCGCATGCTCCGCTAGTGCGGAAGACTTGGTTCTCCCATGTTTTAGGTCAGTTGCGTGCTCATTAATTCTTTGATTAATAGAGCGTCCAGTCTCACCAATGTAGGAGGTTCCACAGGAACAAGGAATAATATAGACACCCTTCATGTCCTTAGGTTCGACAGGATCCTTCACATATGGGAGGGATTTACAAATGGTGTTAAGGGGTCTAAAGGTCGAGGGAACATTATGTTTCTCCTCTTTGTTTTATCTCATAACATAATCTAAATCGAAAATCATATTCAGTGATGTACCTAAAAGCCAAGTCACACTGCATTTTCACATCTTCACAATATCCTTGGAGATCAAAAACCAACCAACGTTTCACATGTTCGAACACATAATCTTTAGGTTCATCCAAATTATTATGAAAAATATGTTACATTTAGATTGTATTGATTAATTCTTAAATATTCTTAAGTAGGACACAACCCTATTTATTTTAAATAAATAAAAAAACAGCGAAAGTTGAACAAGATAGGCCTTTAAACTGATAAATTATAAATGTATTAAATAATGGGTTTATTTTATTTTTTCACTTAGGGAACAATTTTTAAGTGCCATTTTTTAGAGTTTCTTTAGGTTTTCTGTCCAGAATTACATGATCTTGATTTGTGTTGTTTAAACTAGTTTTTTTATTCTATATATGGATTCAACACCCTCAAATACCCTTAGGGTATTTCTATTGTCAAGAGTTCCTATGGGAAACTTGTATTTTCAATAAATTAGTGAGAAATTAAATAATAAAATACTACAGTATAATAAAAAAGAGTTTAAATATTTTTTTTTTTAAATAGTTAATTTAACAATTTAAATAATAATTTAACAAATTTTTTTAAAATTTAAAACAAATAGAAAAAAATACCAAAACTGATTTTAAAATCAAGTTTTGTATTTTTTCTTAATTTTGTTTAAATTTTAAATAAATTTGTTATAATTATATATTTAAATTGTTAATTTAATATTTAAAAAAAATTGATATAATTTTTTTATTAAAAATATAATTTAAATAAAAAAAAATAACAAAATATACAAATTCACACACAGAAGAAATTATCACTATATTCTAGTAAAAAGGCCAAAGGTTAAAATGTTTAGACTCTGCCATCCAATTTGAATGAATAAATACTCTAACCTATTAAAAAAAACCAATTGAAAGAATTATGTTGGTTTGTTGCAACATAAAGTTGAGATTCAATATAAAACCAATTCAATTGAAAGAATTATGTTTGTTTATTGCAACATATAGTATTATTTCTTTCATAAAAGCTTTACAGTTTGGAATAATTTTACATAATTGATATGTCCACAAGTCAATGGTAGTGCTTTTCTCGGTGAATGGAACAATAATTGAGAAATATTATTGGGAAAAATAGAGAAGTTAAGAATTAGTTGGTTGGATATGAGTGTTGGATTAAAGCATTTGGTTCTTCTTAAACAAAAAAAATGGTATAATATCTAGTGGCAGACATAATTTGCATTGTGTTTAAAATATAAGAAGGGCCCATCCCAACACTTCTACCTTGAATGACCAGAACCCAAACAGCTATGTAGCTTTGCTGATTTGAGCATTGTCTTGCATTCCAATTACAAAGCACATTTTCTTCTTCATTTTCAGGAGAGATATCTTGATTCAACTTTGTTGGAAATGCAAAGGAGGAAAGACACAAAATAATTCACACGCACAATAACATGAGTTGTGACTCTTCTATTGATGACACAAACTTGATGATTACAAGAACCAGTTGAGGGGTATTTAAACTTTTTCTGACTAGTGACTAGCCCAAAATAACTTAACATGTAACCACACACTAAATTCAGCTTTACCCAAAAGATCACTTAACTCAACTTGACTTAGTTAACTAACTCTCTAATTTTAGATAACTCTCCATGCGGGAGTAATAAGCTATCTTTAACACTCCCCCTTAATTATGACCACTAAACTAAGACATGACTCATGCCAACTCAAACATGCCTACTGGTCTATGTCTCATCTAGGCTTACAGCACCTAAGTTTCTTATATGGAACTCAAGCACATCTTTTGCTAATGGCTTAGTAAATATATCAGCCAATTGATCACTCAATTTACAAGGCTTCAAGTAGACTACTCCATTGTTCACAACTTCTCTAATGAACTGATATATTGTATCAATATGTGATCCAAAATGGATTTAGTTTTACCTCTAGATCAAAAGTCTTCAAATGCAGGTGAAAGTAGGCTCAAGAAAAAGTACTTGTTAATGCGAAGCCAATGGTGCAAACCGTGCATAAATTCAAGTCTGGATGAAGAAATTAGAGCCAATTAAAGATTTAGGTCAAAAAGTCAATGCCTACATTAGCAGTACACGTGGCAACCCGGCAATGAGTCAAGGTTCTGGATGATGTCATCAGAGAAGGAATGGCGTATGTGTCATTGGTTCATACCACAGTCGTTGGATCATCCAATCAAAGGAAATCGACGCGTATCGTGTCGAGACATGCAAGCGGGTTATCTTTGAAAACGGACGCGATGAGGATATTCAAAAGAAGTTAAACTTATTTGAGTTCTCACAAGGAAGAAGTAAACAGTTTCTTGCACGCCCCAAAGGCTGGAAATGGTTTTTAAGAAATCTACGCGATTCCACTCAGCGATCGACACGTAGCAACCTGAAATAGATTTTCTCGCATCCTTTTGGAGAATTAATCGACGTGCTAGTTGGAGCGCGAGATTGTGCGACAGCCATTGGATGAAACAGGATAGATCGACGGTGTAGATCATCCATATTAGTTGACATGCGAGACACAATAACTGTTAGATCGTAGGGTATCAGGATCTACGCTGGGAAAAGGGCGGACTCCACACCCACCGGTTCTTTGGTTTATCCTTTGTTTTTAGTGTAATCGTGTTATTCCACGTTTATTGCAGTTTGTAACTAAACATGGTATATTAATACCATATCACTGAAAAAGTTGACAGAGTGTAGTTTTGAGCCATTCCAGGGGGTCTAGAGGTCGTAGTGGCCAAGTAAGGTCGAGTGTATACTCGTTTTGACTCGAAAACTCGAGCTGAACACAGTGGTGAGATCCATTTTCATCTTTGAGACTCTATTTCTGAGTTCACACCTGTAACAACAATTTAAAGACATAATAGAGAGGTCAATAATGGAAGCGAAAGGACCAGGAGACGTAGCGAGGAAGTCTGGTGAACTCCTTTATTAAATTTGGTTGTGTCGATGGTTTGAATGTGTTTTCTAATTGTTTAAGTGTTTATGTTATTCGCAATATTTTCGATCCTTTGCACTAAGTAACATAGGCAACTTCGCACATACTCTATAATAGGTTTTTCTTTAACGAATCAATATGCTTGATCTTTTGATGAATTCAACACATTATTCTTAGATAGTGCAATCGTTGAAGTGTTGTCACAATATATTGTTGTTGATCCTTGTTGTTTCTACTTAATTCCATTCAATACTCTTCTTAACCACACTACTTGGCATGATGTTGTTGTCATTGCTACATATTATGCTTCCGATGATGATAGTGTCACAATATGTTGCTTCTTAGATGCCCATGAAATCACACTTGAACCAAGATGGAAAACATAACCAAAAGTGCTCTTCCTATCATCTAAACTGCCTACAAAATCACTATCTATATATCCAATCAAATCCTTCTTCTATGTGCTTGGAGACATTATGCCACAATATGTAGTTCCTGCTATGTATCTCAAAATTCATTTTCCTGCTCACCAATGTGAATCTTTTGGAGTCTCCATAAATCTAGAAATCAAACTAACTCCCTGCATAGTATTTTGTCTTGTAGCTGTGATATACATGAGGTTGCTAAACAATCTTTTAAATAGAATTGGATTGACATATGATCCTCCATCATTCTTACTTAACTTTGTACATATTGCAACTCGTGTAAGGGCAGGTTTACAATTTTCCATCCTAATTCTTGTCAACAATATTTGGCATATTTATTTTGATAAAGAAAAAATCCTTTTTCAGATTGCTCAACTTCTATGCCAAGAAAATATTTCATAAGACCAAGATCTGTCATCTCAAATTCTTTCTTCATGGCTGCTTTAAATTCATCTAACTCAAGATCACTAGTTTATATCATGTCATCAACATATAAACACACAATCAAAATATGTCCATGCTCATTTACATTTGTGTACAAGGTAGGCTCAATGTTGCTTCTGCAAAATCCATTCTCGATCATGTAGTTGTCAATCATGCTATACCAAGCTCTTGGTGCTTGCGTGAGTCCGTAGAGCACTTTCTTCAACTTGTAAACTTTATCTTCTTGTCCTTCAACTTCATATCCTAGAGGTTGTTGTGCATAAATTTCTTCTTCTAGAATTGCATTCAAGAAGGTTGATTTTGCATCCGTCTGATATACTTTCCACTTGTTCTGAGTTGTTGTAGCTAGAACTGCACTCACAATATCGAATCTAGCAAAACAAAATGGCAGAAAACATTTAATAACTATTTATTCATGGCAGACCAAAAAAATTGGATCAAAATTCTCTCACTTCAAAATTTATGAATGAAAAACGTTATGCAAAATCTCATGTTTATTAAGGGAAAATGCGAAAATAAATTCACTGTTACACTTCTACATAGAATTATTCTGTTATAAAGTTTTAGACTCACTCCTTTTAAATTCTAACCATCACAAAAATAGAAAACATGCAAACAAAGTTGCAGTGACTTTAAAAAGCTAGAAATCCATCTTTTTCTGTGATAAGTTCTTCCAAGTAGTGAAAATGACTAAAAACTGTGAGAGAAATCACAAGCATGCATGAAGGTATTCATACTTATGCATTCATACATGGAAATTTTAATGTTTTAATGCCTCACAGGGCTTGCACAGTCCCAACATAGCAAAATTGTGCAAATATCGTGATTTCTTCGAAACATAAGTTTTTTACCAAATTGTCGCAATTTTTGCACTAAGAATGTGTGAATTTTGCACCCACCTTGCGCACTTTTAATTCCTTAACAGTGCCACAATTTTGCAACCCAATTAAAAAAAAAAAAAAATATCGGCCTTCTTCACTTGGCCCTCTTCTTACTGGCTCTACTGGCAACTACGGATCTTGTGATCCTCGACTCTGATACCAATTTTTTGGAAAGGAAGAGGAGGAAAGGCACAAAATAATACAAAATAATTCACACACACAATAAGGTAAGTTGTGTTTCTTCTATTGATCACACAAACTTGACGATTATAATGAACCCATTGAGGGCTATTTAAACTTTTTCTGACTAGCAATTTGCCCAAAATGACTTAACATTTAACCACACACTAAATTCGACTTTACCCAAAATATCACTTAACTCAACTTGACTCAGTTAACTGACTCACTAATTTTAGATAACTCTCCATGCAGGAGTAATTAGCTATCTTTAACAAACTTTTGTACCAGCATCACCATATCAAGTTATATATCTCTCAAAGGATTTTTTTATCTTAAACCAATTGTCAACCTTTCCAAACATATCCACATTGTCCCTTTGTTTCTTCAAGCTTGTTGAAGATGATTTTTTGTCAAATAGATAGTGCAAAAATATTTTTTTTTTGTCAAATACATGGTGAAAAAAATGGAGTTTCATGAATATGCTTGGCAATCTGCTCAACCAGCTAATAAAACAAAGCACAAAAGTCAGAATTTCACTAGTCGGATAAATATACAAAAGGATATCTTCCTAATTTTTGCTAGAGAATTTGAAGACCATTAATTTGTGGGAATATATATTTCACATTTCCCACCATCGTAGCAGTCACTTGCATAGTACATCAACAGAAGAAATGATTAGTTGAGTTTGATAATTTACGAAGGATGACATTCGACCAATACCAAATAAATCCAAGCTAAGTGACTAACATGCTCTGCCACATGTGATTTTAAGCCATCAATGCAATTATAGCCAACTCCATTGTTGAATTGCTCCTAAATATCAAAACAAATTCACCTAGTGTTGTTGAAATTCAAATTCATTATGCGGACAGGAAATTAGAAGGAATACACCTCAGATTAGGAACAAGAGTTTTATCACAAAGAAAAATGATCCAAATTAAAAATTCAACTCCTCACTAAATTCCTTCTGCAAGATCCACTTCTCAATGCATGCAATGTAAATATTCACTTGTGAAAGAGTACATAATGAAAATTCAACTCGATGCGGGGATCGACAAATTCGAAATTCAAATTAGTTTTGGGAGGCAAAGGAAATGTTGTTGCATGTGTTACAACACGAATGGTTTCACCATGTCACGACGTTGGCTCCAGTAGATAATTAATTTATCCATCGCCTAAAAGAAAGGCATTTTAGGATTACCTAGACTACTTCATTGTAAAAAGGTCAGTTAAATGAGAATAGTGTGATTACCAAAATATCAATAATAGGTGTGACTTTCTATAGCAATGCCACATCATGGAAATTATTAACGGTCATACACTAAGCCAATGATTGGCTTAATACATGACCTTTAAGAATTGTCATTTAGAATAGTCTACACAGACAACAAATTTTCCCCAGAAAAAATTCCAACCCCGACCATAGAGTCTGCCAACGTCAATGAGAGAAAATGAAGAATCCGTTGTAGGCAAATGAAAATGGTTGGGACTAATTGCAAAATGGAGAATGAGCATCTAGTAGTGCAAGGAGAACGAGCTGCAAATGCACGCGATTTTGAATTTTTTCATGTTTCATGAGCTTGCAATAATCGGGTGGTGAGTAAGGCTCACTTGCCAGCCACCCACTCTATTAACTAGCAGTGGTGGAATAGCCTGGATAGTCCCTGTCATACGGAACAAGCAATCAAGTTGAATTTTTTCCCATTTACGAGCAAATTCACCACTACGTAGATTACTCCATTATTATTAATAATAAATACACGTGAGTCAAAGGTTACAGAAGTGTAGACACATATTACCTGTGGTTTCCGAGGACGTTTGATCAAAGAAACTCGTAAGTTCTCTTTTCTGAGACGTTTCATCAAAGATGAAGTTGAAGATGGTTGGGATTTGTTGGATTTTTTAAATGCGGGAATTGGAATCGAATTTGGATGCAACCAAGTTCATGCAGTCAAGTAGTGGAAACTTAGACAGTTACCATGAATTTACTTTAATTAAATTTTTCAAGTGGATTTTTAAGAAATCATAGCTAACTCTGAAATCAATGGGAGCAATTTATTTTTGCATCTTACTGTAACATGAATAAGGTTAAATCTTCATCCACCTCATTTTTTCCTTTCAAAATATATTATAATTATGAATAAATAAAAATAATAATTTATAAAAACCTATTCAATTTTTTTAATAACAAAATAATAATTATAAGCAACCTCAATTAGAAAATTTATAGCTAACACGAAGAAAAAGTTGTCACTAATAGCAAAAATGGAGAAAATTCAAGCGATAACCATAAACAGGAAGCGACACTAGTATTTGGTGATGATTAGTGCCTTACATACAGAGAAACACAGGTCCATCAACAAAAACATAAAAAATACTAATACATCCTATTCGACGGCAATGATGAAGAAACCCCATCTTATGGTCAGTGAGCACTAAGTCAATCTGAGAACCCTCTTGGAAAGGTCATCACAAAATGCATTCTTCGTAAGGTGAATATATAACTAATGAAATGGTGAAAACAAAGCCCCTCCCTATACAGTGGTACATTCATCATATGTTGAATATATACCATATGAAATTGTGACAACATAGCCCTTCCATGTGCAGTGGTACCAGATCATACCAAAATACATCCATTGTATGTTGAATACTTTATGAAGTTGTGACAACAAAAACCTTCCTGTGCAGTGGTAATATGAAGTTCTGCGATCTATTTTGTAGTGTTCCCCTAAACTACTCCACAATGATTTTGGAGTGACCAAAAACCTTCATCCCATGCAACTTCCTATCCAAGGCAATCCCCAAAAGATAAACTGATTTTAACTCAACCCTATTAATTACCCATCCAATGTTAGATTGGAAAGTGAACTAATGAAATTCAGAAATGACACACACTAAACTCTACAACAACTACTATAACCCTCGCGTAGAAAACAACTATGAACACTTGAACTTACTGTCAAGGGAAGTTTTCAAATTGACATCCTACCATTGGATTGCATCCCACCAATCTATCTCGCCTCTTATTTCCTCCAATTATTTTAACTTATATCATCCTAATGGCAATGTATTTATTTTCTCATATTTCTAACTGTGAAAGACTTGAGCATGGGTAACGTTCCATCTCCCAACCCTCCACTTGAACTTGAACATGTTGCTCCCTGCAGACACTCAAATGACTTTAAGTTTTGAAGAGTCAACTTCTCTAGAATTGTAAAACAACCTCACCTTCCAAGCTCATTTTCCTTCAACATATCACAATCTTCTATCGAAATCCCTCTCAAACTTGACAATTCAAGAAAATCCATGAGTAGCTCTTTCAACCACTTACAACTCTTAAGTAGAAGGTATGTGCGCTTTCAGAATTCTCTAACCCAACTAGGCAGTAGTTCCAAATCTCCATGAAATGAGCTGAAAAATTCTAGATGATCTATCATTTCCTTCATATCCCGTGGAAGATTATCTTGATTAGCATGATTGAAATCGAGCCACAATTTTTTCATCTTCATCCAATTTCCAATAACCCCCACCTTGACCAGCGATTTTACTTCTACTACGAAATCGCGTAAAATTTGCAGACCCTTTAAACAAGCATAGCTTATGTCTACACTTGCGTCGAGAGGGTTCTCGAAATCCAATGGAATGCTCATTTTCATCCTCAATCTTTCTACTAAAACCAATTTCGAAATTCCACGCAAAAAAAAGGCTCAATTTTTTGCATTCCCATAAGTTGAGGGACCTTAGTGATTTTTTTAGGGAAAGAAGAACGTGGAGAAAATATTGTTCTTCTCAATATTATTAATAGTTGAATAAGATTACATGGGGGACATCAACAATAAATGACTGCAATTCAACTGAACTACAACTCAACTGAACTAGCTTGAGTTCTAATTGACTGTGACACTTGGATGGATAGTTATGACAACTAGTAGGTGGTTGGAATTAATTTCTCTGATAAAAATAATATGAAGAGAGAAATTACACACAACACAAATCACACGTCTCTATTTTTATTGATCACAACAGTTATATACAAGACATAAAACACTGACTTCGACACATTTAGATCATGACTATAACTCATACATAGGAAACAACAATTTCTAAATTGACACTTTGGAATTCTCAATGACAACTCACAATAACACATGGAGCCATTACTTCCAATATTTTCCAACACTCACCCTTAGTTACAACCACATAAAAATTTAAACTAAGATGTGTGATGATCTATGTCTCAGCTAGGATTACAATTTTAAAAAAAATTGACACCATGGATTTATTTTCTTTTTCTTGTCTTCCATATCTTGTATCCTCTAAATTGCTTCAGCTTTATCTTTACACAGTATGTTTCAAACATTACTTTCTTCATTTGCTGGTGTAAATCTTCCATTGTTCCAGGTTGTGCATGCATATCATCTATCTCTTTAGAAATATGCTTGTATGTGAACTGATGCCACATGTCATCTTTTGTAGTGTGCTTTTCATCATCAATTTGTTGCAACATGAGATGAGAATACAATTTTATCTATTAAAAACTCTAATACATGAACATATCATTAATGTTTTCATCATCAATGTTGTCTTCAACATTCATTTATGCAGCTTCTATGTAGACTTCATCAAGACATGGTGTTGCAAGCCATGCTTCAAGGAACTTTAACTCTTCATCATAATCTTCTTGCTTACCTGCACACTAGAAATCAATGTTAGGATTAAAAATATTTGCAGAACCATATTGGTTTTGATATTTCTGTTCTACAATGAGATCTTTCTCTCCTGATGCTTCTTTCTTTTCCTTTGTCACTTCAACTACTTCAAAGAGGTTTTCTTCCACTTGGTTGGAAGACTCAAGTGGGATTCTCTCACCAAATAGCATCATGTATATATCATGTTTTTGTTGCATCATCTGTAATCATTCATCATTAGGAAACAAGTCTTCATCAAAATTAACATCAAAAAATTGAATTGTTGGATTCAACATAACATTGGTTGCTTCATTGGTAGCTTCATTGTCAACAACAAACTATGTTGATGGATTCACCAAATCTTCGTCCACTTGTGGTTATGTAGAGTGGGGTTCATGAGCATCTACATGTTTCTTCTCTGTTGCTTCTGCAAATTCTTCACAATCACCATCCACTTGTGGCTGAGCATAGTGGGATTCACCAAAATCTTCATTTTCAACATGATTACTCCCCCTTTCATTAAACTCCCTATCAAGAGTATCCCAAGCCTCCTTGGTTGACTTGGCATCTGCAGTGTGGTGTAGAATGTTGTTAGGCCCCTATACTACTAGTGTAAACCCTTATTGTTATTAGTACAACTTCCTTATTATATTGATGTACCCATGTAGTTCCCATATTGTTACTATTGTGCCCCATAGAAGCCCACTATTGTTATTATTGTGCCCTTTGTTGAGCACTCGCTCACTGTGGCTCAACAAGTAAAATGACTTGTAGACATAGCGACTACCTGTAGTTGTGCCTCTATGGTGGCTACTTTGCTACTCGACTTCTACAAAATAGACGGGCCTGCAAATTCTCTACAAAAGTGACTCTTTCATAAAGCTTTCACACCTCCATGTTTAAAAAATGTTGCAACACACATAGCTTGTCTGAATAACACCCTTTTGTTTTTTTTAATAGACCATCTTCAGAAAATAAATTTGACTTTCTATTTTCTTTTTAAATCTGTCTTTTTAAAAAAGAACTATAAATGGTGGTCTTTTAAAAAACAATACATGAGTGGTTTTTTTAACAATATGATGTTGTTTTAAGGAATTACATGCACCCCTTTAAGAAAAAAATACATATGCCCTTTCACAATTAGATAAAGCCTTTTTAAAACCTTATTTTTCAAACTCACAAACATCTCATATGCACTTCAAAAATATTTCATGAGGAAACATCATATCATAACCCCTTTTTTAAGAAATATTTGTGTCTACCTTTTGAAATAGATTTAAAAAAATAGGAACCTTTTAAAGTAAAGAAATTTATGTTGTTTTTTTCCCTTTTCATGTCTGCCTCATCAATATACCATACGACATGACTCATGACAGCTCAAAGATGCCTATCAGTCTATGTCTTAGCTAGGCTTACAACATCTAAGTTTCTTCTATGAAACTCAAACACATCTTTTGCTAATGGCTTAGTAAATATATCAGCGAATTGATCACACGATTTACAAGGCTTTGAGTGGACTTCTCCATTGCTCACAAGTTCTCTAATGAAGTGATATCTTCTATCCATATGCTTTCTCATTTGATGAAACACATTATTTTTGGATAGTGCAATGATTGAGGTACTGTCGCAATATATTGTTGTCGATCCATGTTGTTTCTGCTCGAGTCCATTCAATACTCTTCTTAACCACACTGCTTGGCATGTTGCTGATGTCATTGCTACATATTTTTCTTTTGCTGATGATATTGTCACAATAGGCTTCTTCTTAGATGACCATGAAATCACACTTGAAAAAAGATGGAACACATAACCAAAAGTTCCCTTCCCATCATCTAAACTGCCTGCAAAATCACTTTCTGGATATCCAATTAAATCCTTCTTCGTTGTGATTTCATACATTATGCCACAATTTGTAGTTCCTGCTATGTATCTCAAAATTCATTTCTTTCTCACCAATGTGAGTCTTTTGGAGTCTCCATAAATCTAGAAATAAAACTAACTCCCTACATAGTATCTGTCCTTGTAGTTGTGATATACGTGAGGTTGCCAGCCAATATTTTGAATAGAGTTGGATTGACATCTAATACTTCATCATGCTTTCTTAGCTTTATTCATATTGCAACTAGTGTAGGGACAGGTTTACAATTTTTTGTCCTAAATCTTTTCAACAAATATTTGGCATATTTATTTTGATATTCTTTTTCAGGTTACTCAACTTTATGCCAAGAAAACATTTCATAAGACCGAGATCTGTCATCTCAAATTCTTTCTCCATGGTCACTTTAAACTCATCTAACTCAACATCACTAGTATAAATCATGTCATCAACATATAAACAAAAAATCAAAATATGTCCATGCTCATTTACCTTTGTGTAGAAGGTAGGCTCAATGTTGCTTCTGCAAAATCCATTCTTGATCATGTAGTTGTCAACTATGCTATACCAAGCTCTTGGCGCATGCTTGAGTCCACAAAGCACTTTCTTCAACCTATAAACTTTATCTTCTTGTCCTTCAACTCCATATCCTGGAGACTGCTGCACATAAATTTCTTCTTCTATAATCTCATTCAAGAAGGTTGATTTCACATCCATCTTATATACTTTCCACTTGTTCTTAGCTGTTGTGGCTAGAACTACAGTTACAGTATTCATTCTGGCTACTGGAGCAAACTTTTCTCCAAAATCTATTCACCCTTACTGTGAGAATCCTTTTGCTATAACTCTTGCATTAAATCTATAAATTTCACCTTTCTCATTCAACTTTGTCTTGTACACCCATTTCACATCAATGGAATTTTTGTCCTTTGAAAAATCAACCAAATCCCATGTATCATTCTGTCAATAGCTTCAATTTCGTCATCCATGGCTTACACCTAATTTTCATGTCTAAATGCTTCTTCAAACGAAGAAGGTTGGAATGACAACCATGAAAAATTTGAACTAACATCCAAATCATCATAAATATCTTTCAGACTTGTCATATTTCCCTTTCCATTGCTTGATTCATCACCTGATTGATTGCTAGGAGAATTTCAATATGTTGATCTACTTGAAGATCCATGTTGTCCATAATATCTTAGAGTCCTTGTTGGTGTCCTATCTTGTGATTCATTATGCTCCTTTTTTGCTACATCCTCTCCTTCCATCGATGGTACTTGTGCATCAATTGTTTTATCTATACTCCCATTCCATGACTCTTCCTCTTTGAACACAACATCTCTGCTAATTATGGTCTTCTTGGTGACAGGGTTATACAATTTGTAAGCTTTTGACTGCTCACTATAACTAGTAAATATGCATTTTTCACTTTCTATCTCCCAACCTACCTCTTAGCTCCTTTGGCACATGTGCATAAGAAACACATCCAAACACTCTGAGATGAGATATGTTGCAAGACATACCTAACCATGCTTCTTTTGACACTCTGTTCATCACACTCTTTGTAGGGGATTTGTTTATCACATACACTGAACACATGCAACTACTTCTGCCGAATACTCATTAGACAAGTTTCTTTTTTTCAACATGCTCCTTGTCATGTTCATGGTTGTCTTGTTCTTCCTCTCTGCTACATCATTTTGTTGTGGTTTGCATCTAGTTGTAAATTGTCTTTTGATTCCATGTTGTTTGTAGTAAACATGGAATGCCTTCGAATCATATTCTTCACCATGATCTGACCTCAATACCTTGATATAGCAATCACTTTGGTTCTCTTCTAAGGCTTTGAATTATTTGAATTTTACAAAAGTTCCAGACTTCTACTTCATGAATTAAACCCAAGCTTTCTTGCTATAATTGTTAATGAAAGTGAGGAAGTAACAACTTCCACCAATTAACTGTGTCCTCATAGGTCCACACAGGTGTGCATGCACTAGCTCAAGAGGTTGCTTTGCTCTGTATGCAAGCCCCTTTGGAAAAATTTCATAGTGTTGCTTTCCCAAGATGCAACATTCACAAGTACTAAAAGGTTCCTAGATGGAAGGTAATCCTTTAACTATTTGTTGCTACTGCAACAATCTTAAACAAAGTTATCGATCAAACGAGAACTATTACCTCAAAACGGCTACTCAAGCCCAAAAATCCCAAAAAAACATGAAAAACAGCCTGAAAATGAAAAGTGTTGATGCTGGAATAACCTTCTTTTTAAGGGTAAATTTTCAACATTTTTTAAAAATGGAAGTAAAAGCCAATTTTTTTTGTGCAAAAAACACTCTGAAATCTAAAAGTGTTGATGCTGGAATAACGTCTTTTTTTTCGAGGTAAATTGTCAAAATATTTTAATAATGACGTTAAAGATAAAATATCATGACTCTAAAAAACCTTAAAATTCCAACGATAGACATGGCATTAAAGATAAAATATCAAAAGTCTTAAAATTACAACATTTTTATGCGTGGTATTAAAGATAAAATACCATGTCTCTAAAAAGCCTTAAAATTCCAAGGACGACACTAAAGACAAAATATCATCTCTATGAAAATCCTTAAAATTCCGACAATTTTTGGCCATGGTGTTAATATTATTTTAATAAATTATTACCATTTAATTTATATTAGTTTATTTTTACTTTAAGTTTATCATATTATTAACAATTTATTAAATATAATGTATTGAAGTCACTCGATAGGAAACACTTCAATTATGATGAATGAACAACTTTACAAAACAAATGAATTTATATCTGATTTTGGAGTTTTTGATACTTTTTCCATTAAAACATTTTTTTTTTGGAAATTTGTGTCAATATTTTGTTTTTTAATAATTTTAAGATTTTGAAATTTGCAAATTGTTTTT
>APFE030471514.1:0-18863 GCA_000404065.3 Pinus taeda
GGGTGCTCGGTCACCAAATCCATTGCACCTCTAATACCGCCATTAACCAAACCCATGTTGTGCAAGGGAATCCCACCTAGATCCCAACAACAGTGTGGCTCTCGAACTCCTCTGGTAACCCATGGCCCCTAGTTGACTATGCTCCTAGGCATGGATATATCTAGGCACCTAGCCAACTCCACTGGATAGCAACTCAATATCTCTCACCATCCAATCCTAAGAGAGCGAGATCAAATGCTCGAACACCCATGCATGGAACAACTACCACCTGTGGATGTTATGCCCTGTGCAATTCATGTTGCCTCATCTCACAATCCTACTCAACATATGATATATGTCTAGTTATCTCTACCTCTCACTTAAAGGTAACCTAAGAGTGTTATTGTTATTATCCCCACCTATGTATGCCTAAAGAGTGTTGCTATGATGCTCCAATGTGTACTCCTTTAGTTGTACCATTTGGGAATCCAACTTTTCCCCAACGCGACTCAACTTAGCTACTAACTTAGCACAAACTGCTCTCATGTGCTCCAACTCCTCATTCTACTATAGAATGGCCTCTTGGATTGTCATGACCTTCTTTTCAAATGCTAGAAGTTTGGCCTGAAGCTGATGAAACTATTGTTGGTAGGTAACATCTATAGACTTATTCACAACTCTAAGTACCTATGTGTCTCCTAACACCTCATCAAATGAGGATACGCCTCTTGGAACCTCATCAATGGTGGGTACATGTGTGTCCCCTAAGACCTTATCAATGGGTGTATGCTCAACTTTCTCCACCAATGTGTCAACCGGGGCTACCAAATTAAAATCTAAAAAATATGGCTCATGTGTCACACTGGGTGTATCCTCATGATCCTCACAATTTTACATGTTCTCTGCCTCATATTCAACCTCCACCTTAGGCTCCTAATATCTAAAGCCTGGTCTACACCAACATAAGTGCCCCATACTCTCACACTCTAACTTCCCTCATCTACATGATGATGCAACCCCTGACCTATGCTTCTCCTTCTACAGTTCATCCAAAAAATAATGCATGGTAGGATGGCCATTCTGGTCATATTTATGGGTGTTGTACTGTTGGGCTATGCATGCATGTTCTTTTCTTATCTACTAGTTATGTATCATTTGTTCTACCCCCTCTAGAATATGTTGGTTCTGCCTCACCAATTATTGCCTCTGCCTCATCAACTCCTCCATGATCCCCTATGCACTCTTCCCTTTTTGCGTCATTGGAGTGTCCATAAGTTCACCAATCATAGTGCATGTGTGTCTAACACCTCCATGATCACACTAACTTCTGCACAGATAGCTAAGATCATGCTTTGATACCATTGAAAAGTCTCGATTTATAAGTTTTCCTACTTTCTTGGGAGATTGCTTAAAATCTTCTATCATAAATTTCTCCAAGAAATTGTAGAAGAACAATGAAATTGTGGAAAAAATAAAATAACATTTCCAAATAAACCCATAAATGCTTTAATTGCAAATAACATAAGAAATGGAGAATTGAGCATATTTGTTGGATCAATTACATACAAATCTCTCAATAGAAAAAGTTGAAGTGATGGCCATAAACTATCTTATTCTATAATAAATTAGGCCTCCGAAATAGAACTGAAAATCAATAAGTTGTACCCATGAACTACTGCCCAGAAATTCTACAGCAAGAGCTAACGGGCCTACTATAGGGCATTAAATGCCCGGCTACATGTGCCCCCGTTAGCTCTTTAACACGCGTGTGCGTATTTTTTATTTATCTATCACCGCGCACGCGTGTTAAAGAGCTAACGGGGGCGCATGTAGCCGAGAATTTAATGCCCTATAGTATGCCCATTAGCTCTTGCCGAAATTCTACTCCTACTACTGAAGGTGAATTTTTTATTTATGCCCTCAAATCTGCTCCAAAATTTCTGCAAAATTAACTAGAAACTTCTCACCAAAATATGCCATACCAGAAAAATCTTAGGCTAATTCTAGCTGACCCTGAAATCTCATAAAAGGTGTGAATTACCCAAAAAATATTATTGTTGCTATTGTTGTTTTTGGAGAAGAAATGGAATTTCTTCTCTCGAACTACTCAGAAAATTAAGAAAATTAAACTTGTATCTCCTCATACCAAACACATAAAAACCCAAAAATGGTTTGGCTTAACTTGAATCCAAAATTGAACCCACAATATGATGCAAACAACCTAGCTAACTAGCAATACACCATACGATTAGAATTCAGGATTATTACCTGAATACTACCCGAAAAATTCTATAAAATTAGCTACCCCTTTTCTCAACTTCGACTGATCGCTTAGGAATGCAACTATCCTACAAAGATTTTCGGTGGCAGAGATAACCCTGTTGGCGTCACAATTTTTAGAAAAGCATAGCTCCTTCAGTCAATAATCTCCTCTTATGGTTTACTTGACTTAATCTATGTGGCTTAGTGATCTCGACTTGGTGTCATCTATTAATATATGGGTTGCAGGGTTCTCACAAATAGTAGTAGCAGCTCTGCACTTTATTCCAATGCCATACTTAAAGTCTAGATGGTTAATCTTCAAATAAAACTTTATAGAATTTAAAGAAATATATAGTTTTTAATAAATTTTCCTTTTGCCTTGGATTTCTTCACACTTATCATGCAACCTCACTCAAGCCTTCTTAAACCACATGATTCTTCTCATCATCAGCTCTAATACCACTTGTCGGTATTCGAGCCCATTAAATATATAAATAAGAAAGAAATACACATAATGAGAAACTAAATTACACAAGAAAAAAACAAAAGAAATTAAGTGGTAAAACCCTAACAATGTGTCAAGGAAACCTCCATAGGGCAAGGGATTGGAATTCTTATTGCTTAAGGGCCAAAATGACTCTCCAACCATTACATCAAGCCTCTTGGGAAATCATCAATTTAATATGGAAAACTTTGTTATATAACTCCCTATGCTCACACAATTGTCTGAACAGTAAACCCAGATCTACCAAGATAATTACATTTAACAATAATTTTTGCCACAGTCATTAATTTAATACGAAAAACTATGTTACATAACTTCCTATGCTTACGCAATTGTCTGAATGATAAACCCATATTTACTAGGATAATTACATTTAATAATAATTGTTGTCTTTCCTAACATGCAGTTTAAAAAATTGGCACAACATTATTCCAGAATATAAAGACAAATACTGAAAAATATTTATTTATATTTAAAATTTCTACCATATTTTTATTAAATTTAAAAAATTAAATTACTTTAGCAAAAAAGGAAATTCATTTTCTATTCTAATTTTTAAAATTTTAAAGTTAATATTAATCAATTTTCACTAGAAAATGAATCACCCGAATCATTTTCCTACTTACTTACAATGAACATATTTTGTTAGGATCACAAAACACCGAGGGAAATGGTGGTGTCTAAAGACACCCTTGCTAGGATTCCATTGGTTACCACTACCAATAAACATTCATTTGGCTACATTATAAAATAATGCCATGGGAAAAACTATGGGTCGTAATAAACCTCGTGCTAGAAAATTGTTGGTAACTGGAACGAGTCAAGTTTTCCTAAGCCACCATAACAATCTCCCATTTAAAATTGACTTGGGGTTATTAACCTTGTCCCAATAATTCATCAATCATATCATTTGAGATCTCACATTCGCCCCTTCAACCTAGGATACCATTACACCTGCCACCCTGTACCTATTTGAGTGATCCATTCCACAACTTGGTGACTCCATGGGCCACTGCACTACATGTATACATGGAAATCTTAATAACATGTATGCCTCGAAAAAAAATATTGTAACTTTATGGACAAATACACTTGTCTTGGACCAAAGCCTTTAGAGTGTTCACACACCGCTGGTGTTTATCACACTATTGTGGCTCTTAATCACACAATGGCTCTTTCATTGTCCTCAAACACCATTGAATCCATCTCCCTTTTCTCATCCATATGACCACTCACTAACTACATCTCTAAATTTGATGATCCATGTTTTAACGTAGAAAAGCTACTTGAATCATCTCCTTAAATCCATACATTGAATATATTTTTACTCTGCCTACACTCAGGATCATGTTGACCTTCCCTTCCTATGATAAAACAAATTCTACAAACTTGCTTTGACAATTTGGAATCCACATTTTTTTTTTTAATTCTGACACGCTCTCACACTATCTCTGGCTCACTCAATGGAAGATACTCTGTTCTTCAGGAAAAATAAATTCCAACATCATCTCAAAACCCCTTTATGGATCTTTAGCACAGTCTATCATCAGATACATAGATGAAAATGTGAGAGACACTATTTTATATGGCACTTCAATTTCATAAGCAATTTCTATTCATGGGCAACATGGTCTCACTTTGCGATCAACGAAGATCATAACCATAATACTACTTGCTTTAGTTTGGAAAATCTGGCTTAAAGAATTTCCATTTTCTTATTATTACACCTCGCATAAGCCATACGTTTTGAGTGATGACCAAATTCAATCATGAGTTGTCACTAAATTCAGTCATGTATGGAATTATTGATAGGAGCAAAACAGAGCACAGAGACAAATTATAGAAGAAATGGAGAACACAAGAAATAAGAATGGAGAACAGAAAAAAAACAAAGACCTCTATTATTCATGGAAAGCCTTACCTTGGCTTGAATTTCTCATGTAGAGGAGATATTACCAAATTAGAGATGAAGGAATCTCTAGAATTCTCCAATTCTCTCATGTGGAATACATGACTGCACAATGCAGCAAATGGATGGTGTAGTAGGTTGGCGTGGGTGATATCTTTTAGCATGGGCGGCGGAGGGAATATGGCTAAGGACAACATCGAAGTCTTTATTGTGGCTTCATGTTTAACATTCTCCCAATTGAAGCCAAATGAAGAATCATGAATCAAGTCCTACCATGCCTCTACATAACTCATGTTTATTTCTTGGTAGAATCTTAATGAGCATATCGATAGGGTTCCTATCTGTATAATTATTTTCCAAGGATAGCTTCCCTTCCTCCAACACATGCCAGATCCAATGATACCTTAATTCAATGTGCTTTGGTTTTGAGTGAAATACTAGGTTTTTAACCAACTAAATGGCATTATGACTATCACAATATAGCATATACTTGTCCTACTTTATTCCTATCTCTCCTAGAAATAACTGCATACACAACATCTCTTTACAAGCCTTTATTGCAACTATGTACTCTGCCTCTATTGTAGAGATAGCTACTATACTATGTAGCCTGAACACCCAAGATATTTCTACTCCCGCAAATGTATACAAATAACCTGTGGTGGACATGCTGGTGTCCATATCACTATCTATATTTGCATCTATAAATCCTCCAAGCACAGTCTCATTATGACGAAAACATAAAAAATAATGACTAGTACCCTTGAGATACCTCAAAATCAATTTTATTGTTTTCCAATGTTGTTTGTCTCGATTGGTAAAGAACCTGCTCACTACTTTCATTAAATATGCAATGTCTGGTCATGTGCATGCCATGGCATACATCAAACTGCCAACTGCTGAAGCATAGGGCATCTTTGTCATTTCTTCCTTCTCCTCGTCATCACTAGGACGTAACTCATCTCTCACCTTGAAGTGAGTTGCAAGGGGTGTACCAACTGGCTTGGCATCCTTCATAATAAATATGTCAAGCACCTTCTTGATATATTTTTCTTGTGACAAGAAAAACCTTTTGTTTTTCCTATCACAAATGATCCTCATGCCCAATATCTATTTTGTTGGACCCAAATAATTCATTGCAAATTTGTTTCCCAAATATTTCTTCAACCTATTGATCATATTCTTATGATTCCTAACAATCAACATGTTATCCACATATAACAATAATATTATATGTTTCCTTGATCATACCTCTTGATATAAACACAATTGTGAACTTGCAACGTGTGAAAACCATTTTCCAACATGAATGAATCAAATTTATTGTGCCAATGTTGAGGTGCCTATTTCAACCCATAGACAATCTTCTTCAACCTGTAAACTAGGCCTTCTTTTCCTTTTTCTATGAAGCCTTCTCGCTACTCCATATAAATTTCTTCCTCTAATTCACCATGAAGGGAACAAGTTTTTACATTTAATTGTTTAAATTATACGTCTAAAGCAACAACAAGACCAAGAATGACTCTAATGGATGACATTTTGACAATAGGTGAGAAAATCTCAGTGAAGTCAATCCCTTCCTTTTGGGAAAATCCTTTCACCACCAGCTTTTCTTTTTACCTCTCCTTCTTTTCATCTCCTTCATGTCTAATATTGTAAACCCATTTTTTTTGTAGAGCCTTTCTACCTTTTGGGAGCTTTATCAACTCCCAAGTTTTATTTTCTAGAAAAGAGTTCATTTATTCCACCATTTCTTTCTTCCATTCTTTATTGTGCTCAACTTTATAAGATTCTTGAAAACAATCAGGCTCACCTTCATCAATTAATAAGGTATAATTTGAAGGAGGATATCTTTTTGAATGCTTATGAGGCCTATAAGATCTACTAACCAATTGTGGTGGTGCATTATCAAGCTGAAACCCCTGTAAAGGTTCTTGTAAGATTCCTTCTTCTTAGTGTTCACCATTTTCCACTTGTTGCCCTTCCTAATCCTGAATCTGTTGTCCATTCTCTTGCATTGGTGCGATGTTTTCCTACTTATTTTCAAACCTGTCAATAACTTTATTGACCTTTGCCTCACCTACAGTCCTCTTAAACATTTATGACTCATTAGAAATAACATCCCCGCTTCTAGTAATTTTATGTTTGACTTGATACCATAGATTATAACCAAATTCTTCATCTGCCTATCCAAAAAAAATGCATTTCATAGATTTATCATCTAGCTTACTTATATTTTCTTTGGGAATATGTATAAATGCTTCACATCCAAATATTTTCAAATGAGAATAATTAAACTTCTTACCAATCCAAACTTCTTTAGGGATGCCTCCATCCAAGGTTCTAGTTGGAGATCGATTTATAAGATAGCAAGTTGTGCCGAAAACTTCTATGCAAAAATGCTTCTCCGAACCAGAATTGGACAACATACTCCTCACATTTTTCATAATGGTGTGATTCATCCTTTCTATGACAGTATTCTGTTGAGGAGTACCAGGCACAATCTTCTCATGCTTTATGCCAAACCTGTTACAATATTCCTTGAATTCATTTGAGTAATATTCTCCACCATTATTTGTTCTCAAGAACTTCAGCAATTTTCTAGTCTCTATTTCAACAACAACATGGATTTTTTTAAATATTCCAAACACTTCACTTTTAATTTTTATAGGATAGGCCCAAAACTTCCTGGATGCATCATCTATAAATGTTACAAAATATGGTGCTCCTCCTAATGACTTAATGTTAACAGGCCCAAACACATTTAAGTTTATCAATTCTAACTTTCTACCATGGCCATCTCTAAGGAATGAAACCCTTATTTTTCTACCATATATACAATGCTCACAAATATCAAGATTGTAGGATGTCAAACCTAGTAGTAAATTTTTACTAACAAGGAATTTTAAGCCCTTCTTGCTCATGTGACCCAAATGCTTATACCACAGATATGCTAAATTTACTTCTTTTGTGATAGCATCCAAATTTGTTTTCCTATCATTGCCTTAAATGTGTATAATGTTCCTTTCTTGGGTCCTTTGGCCATGACCAATGCTCTTTTGCTAATTTTCTAGCCTCATTTTCCAAAGCTTGCGGAATAGCCTTCATCATCCTACTACCCCATAGAGATCAAACTCATGCAAATTTCTCATACATGGATGACCTATTTCAAAAATATATCTTGTCCATCCTTCATCTTGATTTGGATATCTCCCACTCCAACAATACTGCAAAAATGATTATTCCCCAAATGCACTTTACCATAATCACCAAGATTATATGCAACAAAACTATGTTTGCATTGGGTTACATGGAAAGATGCCCCGGAGTCCAAGATCCAATCAAAGCTACTGCTAGATGTATATAAACATGCATCCTCTACTGAAACAGTAAACAACATATCACCATCTATGACTACAACAATAGTCTCATGCTTGTTTGTGTTGGATACTTGTGATTTGTACTAGCCAGCCTCTGATCCTTTTTTCCTTTCTCCAAGACTCAACATTCTTTCTTCATGTGCCAAAGTTTGCCACAATTAAAGAAGATGACTCTGCCCCTCCTTGATTTTGATCGTCCTCTCCACCTTGATCACCCTTGTCGGCCTCTATCAATTCTCCTACCACGATCAGCTAGAGCTAGAGCTTTTCCTCCATGGTTTTCTGTAATTGACTTGTGTCGAAACTCCTCGTTCATTAAACTGTTGCTGACATTATCAAACTTCAACGTCCCTATAGTTTCTGAAGTGCTCATAGCTACAATTGAATTTTCCCAACTATCTGGCATAGAACACATTAGCTAGATCGCTCTAATTTCACCATCTAGAATGATTTTAACAGAGGCAAGCTTACTAGTGATAATATTAAATTCATTCAAGTGCTCAGCAACTGAATCACCGACCTTCATCTTGAGATTATAAAGCTTCTTCATCAAGAACACTTTGTTTGATGTCGCGTTCTTCTCATATAGATCATAGAGCTTCTTCCATAATCCTTTTGTCGTCTTTTCTCTGGACATATTTAAATACACATTCTTTGCTAGATATGGTGGATTGTTGCAATCACCTTTCTATCTAGCTTATTTCACTCTTCATGTGTCATCGATAAGGGTTTATTTGTTGTGTCCTTAATAGGAAAATATCGATTATTTAAAATCAATATATCCTCCATATATGATTTCCATAGGGTAAAATTAACCCCGCTCAACTTCTCTGTGTTAGTTAGTGTTATCTCCATTCTCAATAAAATCAATGCCCCAAAAATCAAACTCCTCTTACAAAATAAGACTTCACAACAAAAAAACCCTTTAATTATTGCACCTTTTAAAATAAAAAGCCAAAAAGTAATCTCCTTTAATAAAAAACAATCCACCTCCTTCCTTCCTTTTTCAAATTTAATAAACTATACTTTTATATTAAAAAATATAAAATCCAACATTACAAATGTGTAGGGGCTACCATACTAATAAATTAAAAAACACCTTCCCACACACGTTCGCTTCACCCTTCACACATATGTCCATACGTTCAATATTCAACTAAAAAAGACTCATAAAAACCGTTGAACGCCTTCCAATGTTCTTTTAAAAAACAAAAACCTGTAGCTTACAAAGTCATCCGCAGCATTGTCTGTTGCAGCCACGATATCACACGTTGCAACAACTGTTCTATTTTTTCTCATGTGCAACAGACTCACAAAGGCCTCCGACAGCTTAACATCATGAAAGAGAATGACACCCACAGATACGTAGGGCCTTAAAGTTCTTAGAAGATGAGGGCACAACTGATAGTTTTAGCAACAGGAGGCTTTTGAGCAAAAACAGTTAGCAGAGCAACTTGCATGTGAAGAGAATCGAACCCTCGAAGAGCAGAGATCTAGGCTCTGTCTCGTACATAGCACCAAAAATCATTTCACTGTGAGCAACATGGTATTTCTCAGCTCTCATACCAGCGGATAGGAGCAAAACAGATCACAACGACAAATTGTTGCAAAAATGAAGAGCACAAGAAACAAGAATGGAGAATAAGAAAAACAGACTTTTATTATTCATGGGCGTTGCCTTGGCTTGGATTTCTCAGGCAGAGGAGAGATTACAAATTATAGATGAAAGAAGTTCTAGAATTCTAATTCTTTCTGCGGAGTACATAGTACATACTACATAATGCAACAAGATGACGGTGTAGCTTTGTTGATCCATGCTTTGACCTGGTCTTTCGGCTACTTAAACTCTTTCCACGAAAATTCCGCGAAAGATGTCGCACGCTTTCCACGATGACGATACAGTTAACATTTCAATATAGGTTGGCTTTTCAGTTTCATTAGTCAAATACAAAAGGAAAAAAATTGTAAAACCATCAAATTTTTAGTTTCATTGGTCAAATACAAAGAGAAAAAATTTGTAAAACCATCAAATTGTTTTGTTTAAAGTGTGAAAATTTGTAAAACCATCAAATTGTTTTGTTTACAGTGTGAATATTGATGGGAAGTGTTAAAATAGTCCAATTTTATAAATATATTTGTTTTGAAATTCCAATCCTAATTCAAACTATATTTGTTTTGAAATTCCAATCCTAATTCAAACTATGGCCTAATGCTTGGTCCTTTGTAATAGTGCCATATATATAATTTTTTGTTAGAGTTAACCGAAATAATTTTTGTGATGATGTCCAGTTGGAATTAGGTGAAATAATTTTTGTAATGATATTTAACATATAATAATTTTTGGTTCAAATTAATTTTTGTTGTTTGAAATTAGTTTTTGATTTTTTGGTAGGAAAGAAAATATATATTAATTTTCTATAAAAAAATTTGTTTACATAAATCTGATGGATGCAATGGACAATGCATTTACTGCAAATTGTAAAGGAAAATTTAGTAACTATAATCTCCTAAAACTGGAAATTAGTTTTTGATTTTATATGTAGATTCAGCTACACACTTTAAGATATTTGATAGTGAAGATTTATAATTCAAATTTGTCATTCCAACTCTTCACTACCAAATCTACCAAACTCTAGACAAATTCAACCAGAAAATATACCTTAACAACTCGAAATATATAATAACCAAACTATTAATCAATTTAATCTCCAAACGGTCATTCTTATAATTTGGATTGTTTTGTATTTAGTTAGTCATAAATCATGCGCAACAAGATTTGGATGTTTTCAAACTTCATGCACCATATTTTAATTAATGGAGTTGTAGTGTTAAACTATTAATCAATTTAATCTCCAAACGGTCATTCTTATAATTTGAATTGTTTTGTATTTAGTTAGTCATAAATCATGCGCAACAAGATTTGGATGTTTTCAAACTTCATGCACCATATTTTAATTAATGGAGTTGTAGTGTTCTAATTATCATTATTATCATATTACTTGTTCAATTTAAATTTAAATCTCATTGGAAATGAGATTAGTGATATATAATTTAATTTGATTTCAATAAAAATTTGAATTGTGTAATTCAAATGTTATAGTGATTTTATATAAAAAAAAATATATATATTTAAAATAATAATGAGTCACAATCTTATTCAAAATTGAATACCAAAAAATCTATTAACTAAATTACACTTTTAATTAATAATTAAAATACACAATTTACAATTTTTTTTATTTTTATTTAATTTTATATTTAAATAATTTTTAAAATAGTTATAAAAATTAAAATTAAAATTTAATATGTACATATTTCTTCCTTGGTATTCTAAATTTTCAGATTATTCTAAATTCAATGTTTTCCCCTCTCACAAATAATACAAAAAAGTATGTTGTAAAAAGCAAACTATATTTACTTTACTAGTTTATAATTTAGTTGAACGTCCTAGAATTGCGAAGGTTACTCAGAATAAAGGTGGAGGTTTTAGAAAGCTGTAGTCTAATCAAATTGTATTTTTGCTTGAAAATTATGGAAATTTGGGCAATATTTTGATAAAACAAAATTCTAAATGTAAGTTACAGTGGTCAAAATTCAATATTTTGCGTGCCCAAATGTTTTTTGATGGTGCTCAATCCATTACCAAGATCAAAAACATGATTCAAACATTATTACTACAATATTTTTTGAATTTTTTTCCCCATATTCCAACCACTTTGGGTCCTCCAAAGAATTCCAATTCCTCCCCCTCAATAGACGACTCCTCTTAGAATTGCCAAGGTTACTCAGAAAAAATCAATATCTGAAGGTGGAGTCAATATTGATGAATCTTGGGGATTTCCTCTGTGTCCTCAATTTGTTATGCACTCATTACCATGTTTTTTTTCTTGGGGAGTTCACCTGCATCCTCAATTTTCTATTCACTCATCACTAGGTTTTTTCAATCTTTTTATTTGCTATGGTTGTTTTTCTCACTTTCTCTTATTTTTAGTATTTATTTTAATTTCTTAATTATATATTATATTTTTATATTTTTTATTAACATAATTTAATTAGCAAAAAAATTCAATATGTTAAATGTTTTTAATTTTTTAAGTGATGGTAATAAAAATTTTTATAGGTGTAGTCTAGATTTTTAAAAACTTGAATTTAAATTTTTTAATTTGGATAATTCCACTACCCCAAGGGCTTTTCATGTGCTCAATCCATTTATATATTTGATGAATCCCTGTAAAAAAAACTATAAATTCACTATCTTCAAAATAATTACTTTCTTAATTTCCCTAAAAATCTTTATAAAATATCTAATAAATCATCTCCTCTTCTACCTTGTCACTAACCATTAAACCCTTACACTTTTTACTCTTTTTTCAATTTATAAAAAACTTGTAGCAAGCACCTAGGGATTCAACTCCTCATCTACTTTGTAATTAGATATCAATTTCTTTAACTTATATTTTATAAAAAAAACCTTGTAGCGAGCACCTAGCTATTCAACTCCTCATCTACTTTGTAATTAGATGTTATATCCTTGCACTCTCTTACCTTTATCAATTTCTTCAACTTCTCTTTTGACCCATATAAAGAATGCATTGTTACATGTTTCAACTATGATTATTTCAAATATTTGAAGTTTTTCCTTACAATTATCGAACTTGGATTGGAGGTGACCTTGCATCTTCTAAACTTCCTTATATATGTATCCCTTGGGTGTAATCATATATTTGAAGTTTTTCCTTACAATTATCGAACTTGGATTGGAGGTGTCCTTGCATCTTCTAAACCTCCTTATATATGTACCCCTTGGATGTATTCTTGTTGCTCCACCCATTTGTTCCCATCCATCTACGCATCGAATCGATAGACCATAACCTAAAGCCCACACATTAAAAATTCTGTCACATCCAACACACCAGTCCGAAAATCTCAGTTTATTCCCTCTATTTGTATTCCCTAATTAAAAAAATAAAAATGAATAAATAGATAAAATGTTCGCCATCAATAATCAGGACCATGCAACTTCGCGTTAAGACACGTTTCACCGCTAATGAAAATTCAACACAATACTAATCACGCATTTCGATGCCAATAATGCAGATTTAGAAAACTTAACACGATCAGAATTTCTGACTTTCCACTTAGCTTGCAATTTGCAAGTGATATTTCGTTAGCATATTTGCATTAATTTAAAATCTAAGTGAATGAAAATTTAACCTTATTGTTTTGGATATTTCTTCAAGTTGAAGAAAATTTAGCAAGATTTTAATAATACCAAATTTAGTATAATTTTAATAATACCATTTCACAAGTGAGTACATTGTTCCTCCATCCGCTAGACTAAATAACCCGGCTTATGGGATAAGGTAATGGTCAATGAAGGTAGCATTAATTATTTATCTGGAAAAGAAATTATTAATTTTGAGAATTTATAATAGTATATTTGCAGTTTTTCCGGGTATATATGTATGGTTTATAGAATAAAGGACTGAAATTTTGAGATTAATGTATTATGGAGAATGTGTATTAACAGTTGATATCAATAGGAAAATTGAAATAGATGTAGAGAACATGTATTATTTTTTTTAAAAGTTGTTTTTAGTGTGATTTTTTAGACTTTTCCGTACGAGTTGAAAAAATTGAGGTGAAAGTTTGATTCGTGTTATTTAAACTGGCTTTTTGACAATATATATGGATTCAACGCCCTGAAAAATCTTTAGTATTGTGCAAGGTTTACTCATCAAGTTTGTGATTTCAATAAATTCCTAAAAGATTTGAGAGAAATTAGACTAGAAAAACACACCATAAAACTACCAAAAAGTTTCACTAAAGAAAACAAGTTTTTTATTTTTCATTTTTTTTCTATAGGTGGAACATAATTTGTCAAACCAACAAAGAGAAATTAAACCAGAAAAAAACACCATAAAACTATCAAAATGTTTCACTAAAAAACAAGTCTCTTAAAAAAAAAAAATTATAATTTTTTTCTATAGATGCGAAAACCTATCATAATTCTGTTTTCAAACTGACAGTGAAGACATCTATCTCTAGCTGCTAGGGTGAATGCAGACTCGCTCATTACAGTTATTCATGGGAAACTAACCATGGTGGTCCTTAAGGGGCGAGGCGGGTTTTCACTCGTACCTTTCAGTCTTGGGCCGTTAACCTGTTTCATTCTAGAAAAACTAACTCTTAACTAAACAAAAACAATTTCAAAACATACTCCAAACCCAAAAAAACTAAAACAGTTTCAAGGCATACCCATCCCCAAAATATATATATATATATATATATAAAATAAAAACTTAGTATTTTTCCTAAAAAAAAGATAACCCAGATTAAGCTCAACCTAACTAAAAAAGCAATCGAAAGCTTGTGTAATCGGAATATTGACTACATCAAGACACGTGAGGCGTAGGGCCCTTCACATTTGATTTATTTTGTCATCCAGTAGCATGCATAGAGTATACCACAATCGTTCCCGGCAGGTAGATCCTTCGCGGAAGTAAGCGTTCACTACAGGAGGCGGTCTGACTTTTCTCTCACCTGCAGCTATTTATTTCCTTCGTGCAACTAATTGAGCACTCATCACAACCACTTTGGTATCTAATTTGGTCTGCTTGGACGCTGAGATATTAATTTTTTCTTTGTTTTTTAGCTTCTTCAACAGCTATCACGATGTCGAAGGTATATATATTGTCCATTTTATTAATCTTTTAGTGTTTTTATGCGAATGACTGAAGAATTATTTAAAGATGTTTTAACGGTTAATAGGATGTGCAGAAGATGGTGTTTAAATCGACCATAGACGATGAGAAAAGCAAAATGAGGGCCATGAAGGCTGTTGCAGGGTCTGGAGGCACGACTAATCATTACCTTTACTGCATATATAGGCAGAGTATTTTCCGTCAATTTACTAGAGTTTTGTTGTTTCATACTCATTTACTAATGTTGCGAGTGCTCTGTTTCAGTGGACTCTATTGAAGTCAACAAGGAGGAGGGAAAGATAACTGCTGTGGGAGAAACAGATCCTGTGTATCTTGCAAAAAAATTAAGGAAATTGGGGTACAAAGCAGATTTGTTGAGTGTAGGTCCTGCAGAGAAAGAGAAAGAGGAGAAAAAGGAAGAGGAAAAAGAGAAAGATGAGAAAAAGGAAGAGGACAAGATACCTATTGTGTATCATGTGAATCACAGCAGCATCATCTATGGATACCCATCATATGGGAGAGATGAGTATCGCAATGAATGCGCCATTTTATGATAAAAACAATCATAGTTGAGAGTCCAATCACAAGTTTGATATGAACTGTAATCGCCATGTCTTCCTACATACTAGAGGGACCTCTGAGTTTACTCCTTTAAAAGCTATAAATAATCATAGCTAGAAGTCCAATCATATGTTTGATATGGACTGTAATTGCCATGTCTGCCGACATACTAGAGGGACCTCTGAGTTTACTTATTTCTATTTTCTACACAAACTTCGTTTATGTTTGTCAGATTTTCTGAATAGCTGCAATCTCATAAGGATAAGAATAACATTAATCGACTAAAATTTCACCGTAATGCATATGCATTTGGATTTATATATGTATAAGAATAACATTAATTGACTAAAATTTCATTGTAATGTATATGGATTTGGATTTATATATGTATATAGTAAGTTTGATATGATTATATCTTCATCATGTTTAATATATTATCTTGATCTGGTAAGAAATTGAATAGGTAATTTCATTTTACATCAAGGAGTGGGGAATTAAACAATTAACTTCATATTAAAGAATTATTTAATAAAATTTCAAATCAAGAGAAGACCAGCATGGTATATTTTGGAATTTTCATTTTTTAAAATAAAAAATTACAGATAATCTAAAATTAATAAGTTAAGAATATTCTTTGTCATAAGATCAATTTAAAGATTTTAAAACTATATTTTTATTAGACCTTTATTGATATTACAAATTCTTGTCATTATAAATGTCACATAAATATTTTGATCACTTTCTACTTCTATTCTAATATTACAAATTCTTATCATTACAAATAACACATAAATATTTTGATAACTATTTATATTTATATCCTATTTAATCTATAAGTGCATATTAATTATTAACCATTTAAACTATAAATCTTTGCTACTTAGACATCTGGTTATCCATAAGGGTAGCCATAAGGGCAGCTAGTCTATAAAAGGATTTTTCTTCTGGATTGTCAAAACTAATATATCAGTCACAATGGCACATACTCGTGTTCTCCTAGAAAATAAAATTCAAAACAACATCATCATATAATATATGCAAAACCACTTATGGATCTTTAGCACAGTTTATTATTATTATCAGAGAAATAGCTAAAATTGTCGCTTCAAATTCATAATCGCTTTCTATCCACAGGCAACATGGTCTCCCTTTGTGATTAATAGTTCTTGTTGTAGTTTCGAAAAACCCATTATACTTATTGTTGTAGTTTTGAAAAACTGGCTTAAGTTTTTTCCCATTATTACGCCTCGCGTCAGCCATACCTTCTGATTGATAACCAAAGTCAATCTTGAGTTGTTACTAAATTTAGTCACATGTGGAATACCTATAGTTACTTATGTGATCACCAAAATTTTATTAAATTTTTAAAAAATTACTTTTAATTAAAAGAGAATACAATTTTTTTTTCTAAATTTTATAATTTTAAAGATAATATTAATTAATTTTCACTTATAATTAAAATATTTTATTAATGTTATTAGAGAAATTATATTAGAGAATAATACCATAAGAAAAATTAGGGATTGTAATAAATATGGAACTAGAAATCTTCTAGTAACTTGATCTAGTCAAGTTTACCCAAACTACCTTAACAATCTCTTGTTTAAACTGGACTGGGGAAGATTAACCTTGTCTATATCATTCACTAGACATCTCATATGAGATGTCACATTCCCCCCTTCAAGCTAGGATACTAGTGGACCTGCCACCCTAGTACTTATTCAAGTGGCTGATTTCACAACTTAGTGACTCCATGCTCCAATGCACTACATGTGTGCCTCATCCAAGCCTTATAACAATCCATAATCCTAGACATCATGTATTCTTGAACAACAGGGCTTACAACTTTCTAGGGAAATGCACTTTCCTTGGACCAAAACCCTTAGGGTGTTCACACACCCTTGTTGTTATTACACCATTACCACTCTCAATCAAAAGCTAGCCCTTCACTATCTTCAAACACCATTGACTCTCTCGCCACATCTCTAGCTTTTTTATCTATAGCTTCACGTGGTCTTTCTAGCTACTTAATCTCTCTTTCCTTATATTCATACTTTGAGTTTCCCTTCCTATCATAAACAAATTCCACAAAGCTTTGACAATATTGAATCCATTACATTTTCTTATTCTAATATGCTCTCAAAGTGGTTCTGGGTTTGGTTTTGATACTAGTTGTTAGGATCACTAAACACCCAGAGAAGTGGTGTTGTCTAAAGACACTCTTGCTAGAATCCCACTAGTTGCCTGGAAACATACTCTTGCTAGAATCCCACTAGTCACTGGGGAAGACACTCTTACTAGAATCTCATAGGCCACTCGGACCAATTAACACCAAATCAACTCCACTAAAAAATAAAACCATAATCAAAACTATAGATTGTAATAAACTTGGAGCTGAAAACCACTATTAACTTGACCAAGTAAAATTTCCCAAATCATCTTAACAAACTATGTCTATATAACAATATCCATCTAATAAAATAAATTTTATCTACCAAATTTTTAATAACATAATTAATGAAGTATGTCAACTTTAAAAAATAATATTTTTCAACTTGGGAAAAAAAAATTAAAAATTTCTATTGTTAACAATAGAAATCTAATGAATTTTCAATAACAAAGTTCATCAAGTATATCAACCCGAGATATTTTAAAAAAATATACCTTTTTCCAAACTACAAGAATTTCCGCGAAAGGGCTGCACAGACTTTCCACGATGTCGATACCGTCAACAATTCCATATTGTTTGGTTTTTCAGCTCCCACCGGTCGGACTCTGGCCTGCCAAGGTATCAGCTCCCACCGGTCGGACTTTCGCCTGCCAAGGTATCAGCTCCCATCGGCCGTACTGTGGCCCGCCAACGGCTGGATTTTGTTTGTTTGGGTTGGAATGAGGTGATATAATTTTTTGTCATTATTTGTTTGATATTAGTTTTTGCAATAGTCTATAACCCGATTTTTTGAAAGCTTTTCCGGCGGAATTTTCCGGTCAAAATTCGGCAGCAATTCATTGGAATCCCAAGTTTGATAGCTAGTTTCTGCACAATCAATGGCTCCCAGGGTTTTTTCAGGGCGCTGAATCCAAATATGCAGTTAAAAAACCATTTTAACTGTTAAAAATCAAGATTTAACCTCATTTCTTCCGCCGGATTCCGTCACCGAAATCTCCAAAAAGTCGCATTATAGACAACTCCTTAGTTTTTTATTTTATCCAACTTGTAAATTGTTCTTTTTATTGTGGCCAGTTGGGTCAATTTAATTTCGAAGATGTGATTCTCATGATTAGGATAGGATATTAATCATAAATTATGGAATACAAGATTTGGATTGTTTTAGAATTCATGTATCATATATAAAGTATGAAATTGTAATGTTGCCAATGTTATTATATTGATGGTTAAATTTAAGTTAAGATGAAATTAGTGATATATAATTTAATCAATAAAAGTATGAAATTGTAATGTTGTCAATATTATTATATTGATGGTTAAATTTAAGTTAAAATGAAATTAGTGATATATAATTTAATCAATAAAAGTTTGAGTTGTTTAATTTAAACATTTT
>APFE030471514.1:20199-56754 GCA_000404065.3 Pinus taeda
ACAGAGTTACACATCACATTGGGCTGTAGAATAAACCTCTAGGCTCAATGACCCTCTGGACTATCAAAATCAAATCTTTTAAGTATCATTTATTAATTAATTAATTATAACATTTAACTTAAAAATCCAACACCAAAATCCAACACCAAAATATATATAATTAGTTAAATATAAAAATTTATTAAAAACACTCTATATTCATTAACATAATATTTTCAACCAGCCAATCTTTGCATCGCTCCAACTGTAATTCTAGAAAAACTCTATATGCTTTAGCATATAACTGTAATCCTAGAAACGCTCTATATGTGTTAGCATAATATTTGAATTCGCCAAACTCTGCACCTCTCCCATTGTAAGCCTAGCGAGTTGGTTAAAAGAGGGGATCATTGCCGAGAGTGTTCAACCAACGGTAAGTACCCAAAGGGGCCTCAATGCATATCCTGAATGCATTTGCATATATGCATGTGGTGAGTGAGACGGCATCAGTGGGTAGATTTAAACCACCACCTAATAAATAATGTTTAAAAGTAAAACACCAAATCAGCAATGGTTAAATGTAAAATACATATACAATAACCTTCAAGGAAATGGACTCGAAATAAAAAGGAGAAAATCCAATTTGCTCACCAAATCCAGTAAACGGAATTGGGTAAATTTATTTCTATGCAATAATTTATAAAAAATCTAATGAAAAAATATCGAGTCAACTAATCTTCATCGATTATATATTCTAGCATTTTGGAGAAAACTTCTTTGACCAAAGAGTTTGCATCTAATAGAATACAGATATAAACATCTATTTCCCTAACCAATTAACAAATTCTATAATTATACAGTTATTTTAAAAGATTAATTTTATAATGTTATCTAATTAAATCAATTTAAAATTTCGACAACTCTATAACAATTTATACACTATCAACCTGGTCTCACTCTAAACCGTCCCCATTACAATATAATTTAAATATCAATATTTCATTTTGATTATAAATCTATTGATTGGCAAACTGTAGTCACTATTTTGCTCATACTCAGAAAACCTAGCATATCAGTATTCAGTCACTGCCCTCTGAAGACGAAGTTCCTGTTTCACAGCACCCCATTGGGTTCATCATAAAAAAAAACGCAACAGGGTAGCAAAAGCTTTGACTGCCACCAGCACGCAAGCAAAGGAGTGAGAACCATGGAGTGAGTATATTATGTCTGATGCTTATTTTGGATAAATGGAATGGAAATGGCATTGATATGAGCGGACTGAAGTGAAGATGAATTCGAATTCTATGCACTGAATGCAGATTGAAGAGTGACAAAAATTGAAGAAAACACAACTATGGAGTAGAAGATTTCTCCTCTCAATATTAAATAAAATGCTTGGTGGTCTATATTTTAGTTAGGCTTTCAATTTAAAAAATTTACTGCAACTACATTTATTTTTTTTCTTGTCTTTTTCTAGATCTTATAGCCTTTAAATTCTTTCGTATTTTCTTTTTTTTTAGGCTTCAAATTTCACTTTGTTCATTTGTTGGTGCGGATCTTCCATCATTCAACCTTGTTGAACCAAGTCTTCAAATTTTCAAAAAAAAGATTGTATGTGGGTTTTTGCCATATATTATCTTCTCTAGTGTGTGTTTTTCATTATCAATCTATTGCAACATAAGACCATAATACAATTTCATCTCTTCAGGACTCCAATACCTGAAAATTTCATTAATTTGTTCATCATTCAAGCTATCTTCAAGGCTCATTTACAAATTTTCTATGCATACTTTTTCAAGACATGGTGTTGCAAGCCATGCTGGAAGGAAATTTAACTCTTCAGAATTGTCCTATTTACCTCCACATTGTAAATTAATAGTAAGTTTAAAAAAGTTTGCAAAACCACAATGGTTTTGTTCCTCCTGCTCTCTAATGATAACCATGGTTACCAAATTCGAGAACTGGATTTGATATGGAAAAAATTCGACAATGTAAAATTCAATACGAGAAAAATTCGACAATATACATCTTATAAAGACTAACAATTTTTTATTTTTTCAAAAAAAAAATGAAATGAATCTTTCCTCACTTGATACTTTGAATAATGTGGTACTTATTTCCAATATTAATCTTTTATGTCTATTTACAATTACCTAATAATGAAAGAAAAAATGCATCAAACAAAATCTATTAGTATTAGTATTGCAAATTTGAAAAAACGTGTAAATCAAATATAATAATATAAATAACAGAAATTCAAACCTAATATTTATATAAAAAATTAGATATTGAATACTAAAATTAAGTTTCAAGTGATCAACAAATATCAAAAAACTTATATCTCAATCTCTTTCTTTTTCAAATCCAAATTTATTCAATAATAAATATGTATAAATTAATCTCTAAACCCTTTAAATTAAATTCGAATTCCATACCAATAATGACAATGAACCAGGACTATTCAATTTACTAATAACTAATGAGAAAAACTATTTTAAAAGTTTTACACTTTTTTAATATATAACTTACCCTTCTCTTTGAATTTTTTAATACTAAAAATTTCTATCACATTATTGAACATAAAAAAATATTATTTTTCAACTTAAATCAATTTTACATTGTATGCTTGCTAATGGATGAAAGGAGATTCAAAGGCTATTCAAAAGGGTCGTGCCCTCTTCTCAGTGTCTTTGATAATAATGGCTAATAATGGCAACGACGACTAGTTGGAAGATAATAAGAACGCGCAAACTTTGGGCATTGTTAACATAAAATGAATCCATAATTTAAAAACTCCCTACCGTATTAAAACACGAACCTAATTGTACTTACGAATTTCCGAATTTTTTGGGTCAATATAGCCGAACTTGGTAACTTAGATGATAACTTTCTCGTGTTGCACTTACAACTTGTTTTTGTTTTCTCTTTGTGGGCTTCCTTCTTTGCCTTTGCCTCTATTTTTGTCTTTGTTTCTGTCCCTATCTCTTCGACTTCTTTACTAACCTTTGCTACTACAAATAGGTTGCCTTCCACTTGGTTTTCAGATTCAAGTGGGATTATCTCACCAAATAACATCATGTCAATATGATGTTTTTGTTGCACCATCTACAACCACTCATTTTTAGTCAATAAATATGCATCAAAGTTTACATTAGCAATAATTGCTAGATTTACCATAGTATTGATTGCTCCAATGGCAACTTCAATGTCTTCAACCAGCTATGTTGTTGGATTCACGAAAATTTTATCAACAAGCTCTCCCGTTGGATTCACCAAATTTTTATCTTTGTTGCTAGATTTACCAAACCTTCATCCAGTTGTAGTTGTGCATAGTGGGATTGAATAAACTTTTCATCTGGATGTAGATTTGCAGCTATAAATCCATTTCATCTTCAACAGCAATGCTCCCCCTTACACCAAAACACCTCTCAATGGTATCTGAGGCCTCCTTGGTTGTCATCTGGGGAAAAATGTTGTCATTGAGAGATTATTTTATGCATTTCAATGCAAATGTATCCTTTTGTCTTTTCTCTTCCAAATCTAAGAAGATCTGAAACATTTTAGCTTTGATCTTCTCAACCTCTTAGATTTTCCCATTTGTTGATTTTCGGGTGTCGCTAGCCTCTTGGATTTTCCCATTTGTTGAGTGCTAACTCACTACGACTCAAAAAAAAAAAAAAAAAAATTCTCATTTGTTGAGTGTTGACTCACTACAACTTAACAAAAAAATCAAATTATAGACATTACATCTAACTACAGTAAAAACACATCTATTTTTTAATTTCCACAAATAAATAAGTCTATAAATTTTCAAAAAACAACATTTTCAAAAAACTTTACCAAAATAACACAATACACAATCCACTAAACTAAACATGTACATTTTTTTAAATCTCATTTTCAACCCAAAAAATGCAACGCCCGTTTTTCAAATTCTCTCATTGAAGGAAACATTTTAGCTTTGATCTTCTCAACCTCTTAGATTTTCCCATTTGTTGATTTTCGGGTGTCCCTAGCCTCTTGGATTTTCCCATTTGTTGAGTGCTAACTCACTACGACTCAAAAAAAAAAAAAAAATTCTCATTTGTTGAGTGTTGACTCACTACAACTTAACAAAAAAATCAAATTATAGACATTACATCTAACTACAGTAAAAACACATCTATTTTTTAATTTCCACAAATAAATAAGTCTATAAATTTTCAAAAAACAACATTTTCAAAAAACTTTACCAAAATAACACAATACACAATCCACTAAACTAAACATGTGCATTTTTTTAAATCTCATTTTCAACCCAAAAAATGGAACGCCCCTTTTTCAAATTCTCTCATTGAAGAAATTCTTAAACACTATGATGCTATTTTAAAAACATTGCATTAGATGCAACTCCTTTAAAAATATAAATATATATATATGCCCTTTCCTCATATGCACTTATAAGGTACATCATATCATGTTATGCTCCATAGTAATACTTCAACCTACATGTTTTTGAAAAGTGTGGATGCTCTTTTCAACGAACATTGGATACAACCTTTTGGGAAAAAATTTATATATGCCTTTTTTGATTTACCATGCCGAATAAAAAAACTTCCAAAAAAACATTCTAAAGAAAAACTTTTTCAACGGTTAGTTGTGGTGCTTATGACTGTCGTGACTCGTGCTCCCAATCAGTTTTCGTGCTCTTTGTGTCTCGTGCCCTATTTGTAATATGATGGGTAACGCTCTGTGTAGTTAATTGGTTTAAGTAATTGACGCTAACGTGAGTTCTTCAGTTTATTGAGTGCGTTAGTAATGCTTAAAGCGTCTCTTGCATTGCGGAGGTACGTTACTAACGTAATTCTTGGATGCGTTATTTTGGCTAAAAACAAATTTGAAAAATATCTTAGTTTTTATAAGAACTGGCTTTTTGTCGACTATTTTTGTGTTTTTTTTAAATTTCAAATTTATGTTGTTTTTTCAAAGATTTGTGTACACTGTCTCTCTTTCTTGGAGTTTTATGTAAATTAGTTTTGATACAGGACAAAATTTGAAGAGAAAAAAATGGAACAAAAGATTGCTCTTTTTGTAATAATATTACATTAAAAACATCAGTAATAAATAATTAGAGTGATACTTGACTAAACTAGATTAACTAAAACTGGTCTCTTTTCTCTGCTGCTCTCTTATGGAGTCTTATGCAAATTAGTTCTACCATGACTTATACAAATTAGCTCTACCATGACAAAAATTGAAAAGAACAAAACGATGGAGTAGAAGATTGCTTTTCTAAGTATTATGAATCAGTTAAATTGTATTACATTCAAAACATCAATGATAAATAACTAGATACTAAACTAACTAAAACTAAACTAAGACACTTAGACACTATGATTTCGACACCACGTTGTTGTAATTAGATTTTCCAGCCAAAAAAAATTCAATTGAATCAAAGAAATAATCTATGGAATTGAAATTAATTGTCCTTTAAATTTTGTTGAAAGAGCAACTTAAAAGTTTAATATTTTGAATGACTTTCAACTCTCAATATTAATATATGACGAGGAATATTCACCCAAAGTGAAATCATAATCATCTATTTAATTTTTTTAATAACAAAATTAAAATTCCACAAACGCATTTCCTAAATATAGACACGTAGTTAAAGAAAGTTGCACTTAATTTACGTTGTGCACCCAAGAGAATACCACTCCATCCAAAGAACACATAGGTCACTCAAGAGAATAACAATCAAAAATAGGATTTAGTTATAAATTTTAGTTATAGGATTTTTTTGGTACCCTGTAAATATTAAATTAATGCCCTTAAAGATACTATGATGCTTTGCAGACTTTGTAATTGTCACATAATAATTAATACTATGATAATCCTATGAGTTACATAATAATTAATACTATGATATTTTGTAGACTTTGTAACTGTCACATAATAATTAATCCTATGATACTTGGTAGACTGTGTAACTGTCCAATAATAATTAAGGAATAATTAATTTTATTTATGAAATTATAAATAATGTATAATGGAAAGTAATGTTGAACGAGTCTCACATGTTATTGTAGTTGGAAAATTATATGCCAAGTTGTTACCTACCCATAAATTCTCCTTGAGAAACAAAATTATGAAGAAAAAGAAATAGAGAGATTACAAGGAACTTGAGGTGACTTGAAGGAGAAGAATTGCAAGCAAAGTGGAAGAAAGATATGAAAACAAACCCATGTTCATTGGCAAGATGGATCTGTGTGAATAATAGAACTACTCATGACTAAGTCTAGTAGGGACATATAGTCGCTCAAGTATTTCTCTGTGCAGTACTATTGCATCATTTTGCATCACCTTGCTCTTTGTTGCCCTAGAAAGTCTGGTCCTTTGTAGCCCTTGACAGCACTTGATCTAGTTTTTTTCTTGCCTTGTGGGAGAATGATATTGAATCTGATGTATCTCTGTGATTTCAGATCCCTAATATATGAGATTTGATCATGTAGTAGCCCTCAGAGTCTTCTTTCCAATGCCACATGTTTGACCCAATTTGGATTCTTCAAGACAAAGTTATACCCAATCTCTCACAATGACCTAATTATGGACTAGTTCAGTGGAGCGAATGTGTATGGTGTGCCATGTGTCAATGTTTCCTCTTTAAGATTTGAAATTGATATACAGAAAAATACAATCCATGCACTATCTGCTACGTTTTATATAATTCCAATCCATTTCCCAGAGAGAGAGAGTTATGATGATTTTCCCAAGGTCACCTCTTTGAGATGAAATTTGGGAACCTACAAAAAGATTAACTTCCACAAATCATATCTCTGAAAATATAGCACACCAATATCAAAAATTAGGTCAAAACGTTCATCATGATTTTAGCTCAAATGGGTTGTAATTTTACCGTCTAAGACTTTACAAAAATAAAGTTATAGAAAAAATACCATGATCGCTCCTCTTGGAGGATATATGAGATTTCTTTTTATAAAGTTGACAAGGGCTTCTATAGAGAATGCTCGAGGGATTTTAGGAGCTTAAAAAATTATTAATTATTGACTATCCAATGACAAAAATCAATGATAAATGCCATGCCACAACCCCATGGTGTTTTAGCCCACTAATTTGTAGGTTTCAACCCCGTGCAGAAATTACCTGCATACAAATTCTAAAACATAGAAAATAAACAATGCGAGAGCATAACACATAAAACACATATACACAGAGATTTTCCCGTGGATCCCAAAACTGGGATTACCAGCTTCATTTTCCGAGGCACTACCCTGAACCCCATAGAGTGGGGTTACCTGCATCCCTCAGACCACCTATGACTCCCCCTGCTATGCAATTGATGCAACAAAGGGTGGGCTTTGCCCCTCTTCTAACCCCCCGATTAACTATGTGGGCTAGTCGTGGAAAGAATATAACACAACCCAACACAATTGGGGTTACTAACTTCAATCTTGAATAACTTACAAACCATGAGCAATTACGAGGAGAATTATACACTGATAGAAAGATATTTTTGAGTAGAGTATTCTTATAATGGTTATGTGACAAGAAAACATGAATTATGATGTGCAATGTGCCATGGAATTTCAGGGTCATCCTTGGTGATTCTTGGGTTGACATCAATGACAACCTCAGACCATCTTTAAATCAACACTTACCTTCTTTTCCCTTCTTGCTCCTATGCTAAAGTGCTCCAAGAAAACTCTAAGTTTCCAAGAGTATGAGAGAGAGAGAGAGAATAATGAGAGAGTTCCAAAGCTAAACTGGCCAAAGGTTACCAACTAATCCTCAAAAGCCTTTTTATGAATGAGGCCTCCATTTTTTTAATTTTCCATTCTTTTCCTTCAATTTCAATCTGACATGCAACATGTGACCTTTCACCTCCTTTTTCTCCTAATTTCCATTATTTTCATAAACAAATGTGCCAAAATGCCTTTTTATGACTTAGCTATTTCCTTTTCCAATTTCCTTCGCCATAAACAACCAAACGAACACCCCCTAGGATGTGTTGCCCAACATTCAACTTGGAATAAGTGTCCCATTCATCCATGGTTATTTTTTCCTACTTTATTAAATGGAATTTTCAATAGGGTTGTTACAGAACCCTTCCCCTTGGGGGACACTATCCTCGGTGTTAAAATACACATATACCTCAACAACTTGCTGAAAGACTACATACTGCTCATGGAGCTTTATAACATAGCTCGATGCAGTATTTACAATGAAAGATCTGCTTAAGAGAAGAAAATCATGACAAAATTACAACATATAGCATAGTGGGGCTTCATTACAGTATTTATAATTATCATCCTGCTGAATTCCAACTCATATAACATCATAACATCATGATAACATAACCACATAATAGCATAATAACATGACACCCATACCACATAGTGGAGCTTTATAACACAACTTGTTATGATATTTACATCCATACACAGTTTTACATATAGCAACATCATAAAAAAATATATACCAAAACATATATCAAACATATACTAACACCATATCTAGGAATATATCAAAACATCATATAGTATATATCAACTATCACAAAGCATATATCAATCACCATAAATCATATACTAAAACAACATAAACAAATACTAAACCACCATCAAGAAAATACCAAACCACCATAAGAAAATACCAAACCACCATGTCAAGCTGATTTTCCTTAGCAGGCAAACAAGGCATGATACATAGCCCGCATCCGATCCACCATCTCCCATGTAGCTTCATTGGGCCCAAAGTGCTTCCATTGCCCTTTAAATTTCTCGATTTCTTGGTTCTGTGTTGAAGTTTCTAAGTTTACTTAGTTAGAAGCCCTTCATGCACTTTATCTGATTTATCTTACATAACAGGTTATTTACAATGTAAATACTGAAAATAAACACTAGCACATGCTCAACATATCACAAATCAACAACTAAAAGAAACAGAAACAAACATGCCATATGACACCATTACTTTTGGACTAATGTCCCCGGAAAAACCCAATGTGGGAAAATCGGTGCAATTATCTGAGGGTTTTCATATTAAGCAATATCAGAGTACAATCTGGGTGCCAAAACTGACCTACCCAATAGATAATTTCCTTGGCAGTAATACCTCTCAGTTTCTGATAAATCTCTTGGTTGAAACACTGGATAATCCTTGTGGTAGATACTCAGCACAAATCTTCCCCAGAAACCCCAACATCAGCGTCTCTTTGGACTGCATCAGCCCCTCTTTGTCCCACGGTGGCCCTGCGTCACCCCAGATGGGTCTCCATCAGCCTTGGGATGACTTGCGTCAGCCCTCTGGCCCTCTGTGTCAACAATGTTGGCCTCTCTAAGGCTCTACGCAACTCTCGGCTGCCTCTGCGTGAGCCTTAGTTAGCTTTGCATCACTCTCGCTTGCTACTCTCATGCTCTCTCTGCACTATCTCTGCCTCTTTGTCTCTCTATACTCAAATGCCCCTCAGTTGCATCTCCCAATCACTAATGCTATCTCTCTTAGCAAACCCCACTCTAGAGAATAGAATGACTGATCACTCTAGTGTGTTCTCCAAGTGACCCTCAAGCCTCCTCTTATACTTTTCCTATTGACATATCAATGGCTGAGATTAAGTCCCTAATAAATGGCTAAGATTAGATCTGGCTTAATCCATTTGGAACATTCTAACACAGATTCATATTAATACACATTAATATTTTATTTTCCCTAAGTTTAGACTTAGGGACTCCATTAAAAATATTAATTATTTTAATATCTGATGATCTCTTTAGAATTTGCCCAAACCCTTTCTAGGTAATTGATATTTCATGTGCCCCAACCTCTCCACCAAATTTCGTGGCTTGAGCACATCTGATGCTACCCCTAATCAACGCACCCTCTTAGCGAGGCTTGTGCTCTAGCAATACTCCTCACTGAGTATTACTCTGATCGTCTAGCATCGGTACTTGTGTTGATGCTAGGCCTTCCTACCCAATATCCTCTACACTGCTGCATCCTATACTACTATCTATGGTTCTGCCACTTTCACTGTTGCATCTGCACGATAGCTCCCTTTGCATCAGTGTTGTTGCTGGTCCTTTCTCCTAGTACTGCATCCACACTGCACCTCCTATCACCGTGTTGCATCATGTTTCCCTTTGCTACACTACAACTCAGTTACTTAGAAGTAAGTAATTGATCTCCCAACTAATATCCCTATTGGACTAGAGACACCCACTGATGTTGAAGCTCCCTCTACTGCTGACAAGTGCTCCCTCTCTAACCTCTATGCTACTGCAACAACTCCCTGCATCTCACACCATTGCACACCTCTCTGTGCCATCCTGCACTAGTGCAACACACCTGTGCCTCTTGCACTGCTATAGCCTGCTAGCCTCGTGCTGTCTTGGGATTCATGCACTGTAGCTCTCTCTATCGCTCCATCTACAGCCATCTCTACCCGTATCATCCAGTCTTGCTACTCCTCTTCGGGGCTCCCATAGCAAGGTCTAATCCAAGAGGCTAGGTACCTCGAGGATCTTGCTCCTCATCACCCGTAGTCTGCTTGACTATAGCTCGATGTCTCCACACTTCCACTCCAGTGGTCGTGTGCACTCATGTCACATTCATCGTCTGTCAAAAATTCCTTCTCTACCCTTGCTGGCATTGCCTTAGTCTCGGAAGACTCTCCCTTACTCTTCTTCCTTAGACACTGGGTCGCATAATGACCTAGATCCCCACAGTGGAAGCACTTGATCTTGGAGAGATCTTTCTTCTTTCGCTTTTCCTGATTTCCCTTAGATGCTAGGGCCACATCTTCCTCCTCCTGCTTGGCTTTGATCCCCTTGCTGCTACTACCCGTCTTCGATTGCTGTTTGATCTCTTCCTAGCGAAGAGCTGCTCACATCTTGTCCCAAGGTGGAAGTGTCCCTCTGCCCAGTATGCTTTGAACAAATACTTCCCAATATTCTGAGATAGCATTCGGGGCTATCCTCACCATCTGCTCCTGATCCAGTGTCACCTCTATAGCAGTCAAGTGATCTCGGATCTCATTCAGTCCTTCGAGGAAGTTGTCAATCGGTTCTCCCTTCTTCATCTGATACGACCTCAACTGATTCTCAAGCAACATTCTTCTCTACACATAAGTATGCTGGTACAACTTCCTTAGAGCCTCCCACATCTCAAATATTGTTAACTTCTCGGCTATGTGTGGTAAAACATGATCCTTGACCCTGTCAAGTATAATTCTCTTGGCCCTTGCCATCACTTCCTTGTACTTTTCATTATCATTGAGGCTGACTGGGATAGCTATTACCTTCAAGGTGAAGTTATTGACACGATTCCTGTCAAGTACGGATAAGATTCTGGCCTTCCAGACTGTGAAGTTCGATGCTCCGTCCAGTCTATCCTGGTCTCTTACGCCATGTAGTGCCATGATGCTCCTCTACTTCCCTCCTGGAAGTTCTCTGTTCGACTCCTCTCAGTCTCTACTTCCGGTCTAGAAGTTCTCTTCTAGACTCCCTCTGATTCCTAATTTCCCTCCTGGAAATCCTTCTGCAGTGTCGAGATGTCCCCTACTCTTATTGTCTTATGCAATCACACCATTGATCCGGGTTCCTCGACTAGAAACCCTCAGTAGCAAATCCTTTGCCCTTGCTCTGTCAAGTATTGTTCTCACTATAGTACCTCACCAGCACCCCTCTATAATATTCTCGTAGCCTTCTAAACCCCAGCAACCTGAAGGTGAGAGCTCCTAGGCTCTGCACAATCCTGACACCAGCAACCTAGCCTCCTCAACCAACTGCGTCAGCCCCACCAACTACTGCGTGGAACTGCGTGAGGCTTATTTTACCTTCCTTAGCCTTTGTGTTGCCTCTTCCCGGCTCACCCTTGATGACGTAGGCACTGCGTCACCCTTCCCCATTGCTGCTCTGCTAGAAACAACTTCTATCACCTCGGGACAGTTGTTTTTTGCTACTATTGCTCTGCTCGGCTGATGTCCTTTAGTCCTCCTGTGATCTGCAATCACCCTCTAATACCATGTTGAAGTTTCTAAGTTTAGTTAATTAGGAAACCTCCATGCACTTTATCTTATTTATTCCTACCTACTTGTTATTTTACTTAACAAGTTATTTACAATGTAAATACTGAAAATAAACACTAGTGCATTCTCAACATATTACAGATCAACAACTAGAAGAAACAGAAACAAACACACCATATGAAACCATTATTTTTGGACTAATGTCCCTGGAGAAACCTGATGTGGGAAAACCGGTGTAGCTATCTGAGGGTTTTCTTATTAAGAAAGATCATAGTACAATCTGGGTGCCGAAACTGGCCTACCCAACAAAGAATTCCCCTGGCAGTAATACCTCTCAGTTTCTGACAAATCTCCTGGATGAAACCCCAGATAATCCTTCCAGCAGCTACTTAGCACAAATCTACCCCAGAAACCACAGCATCAACGTCTCTCTAAACTGCATCAACCCCTCTCTGCACCACGCTAGCCCTGCATTACCCTGGATGGGTCTCTATCAGCCCTGGGATGCCCTGTGTCATCCCTCTGATCCTCTGCATCAGCAACACTGGCCTCTCTGAGGCTCTGCGAAGCTCCCAACTACCTCTATGTGGCCCTGCGTGAGCCCTGACTAGCTTTGTATCACTCTGCTTAGCTATTGCACTACTCTCCCGGCACTATCTCTGCCTGTATGTCCCTTTGTACTCAAATACCCCTCAATTGCATCTCTTGATCACTAATTCTATCTCTCTTAGCAAACCCCACTCTAGAGAATAGAATGACTAATCACTCTGGTGTGTTCTCGAAGTGACCCTCAAGCCTCCTCTTATACTTTTCTTGTTGACATATCAACGGCCGAGATTAAGTCCCTAATCAATGGCTAAGATTAGATCTGGCTTGATCCATGTCTTTTGGACCATTCTAACACATATTCATATTTATACACTTTAATATTTTATTTTCCCTAAGTTTAGACTTAGGGACTCCATAAAAATATTAATTATTTTAATATCTCCTTATCTGTTTAGAATCTTCCCAAACCCTTTTTGGGTATTGGACATCTCATATACCCCAACGTCTCCACCAAATTTCATTGCTACAACACATCTGTTGCTACCCCAAATCAACATTCTGGAGCATGAGCACCTTTTTCTGCAATATACACTGAGGCTCCAGTTGGAATTCACCATCTAGTTCCACCTACAATATAGACCACTCAATCACATGATCTACATCTTTAACACACTTCTTAAGAAATGAGACATGGAAAACATCTTGGACTTTCACTGTCAGAAGCAGTGCAAGTTGATAGGCTACTGGCCCAATCCTCTCATTGTTTATGAAGGGTCCATAAAATCGTGGTGCCATATTGGCACATGAGCCAATCCTCAATGAGCTCTTCTTCGGTTTCATGTGCAAGTACACTTGTTCCCCAACCTAGAACTCCTTGAACAACTTGTTCCTATCTACATAAATATTCTGCCTATCTTGTGTTTCCTTGAGATTCTTCTTGATCGCCTGCATCTCCTATTCTATGTCTTATAAGATATCGAGTCCAGTCAATACCCTACTAAGTGGGTCACTCCAACTAATGGGAGTGTTACAACTATATCCATATAATGCCTTAATGAATCATGCTAAGTGACTCCTGACACTCATTTTTGTATGCAAACTCAACCAAAGGGATATACTCTTCCCACTTCCTCTGTTGATGCATCACATGCATCCTCAACATGTGCTCCAATATCTTGTTGGCCCTCTCTATCTATCCATCCATATACAGATGATAAGTTGTGTTGAAGGCCAAATCAGTGCCGAAACCTTCAAATAACTCCTTACAAAACTTGGAGGTGACATTGTGTCCCTGTCTGGCACAATCTTCTTTGGGACACCATTTAGTCTAACCATGTTTGTAATGAATACCTATGCCATGTCACTAGGTGAGAATGTAGACTTTACTAGACCAAACTGTGCAACATTTTCTAACCTTTCCACAATGACCATGATGGAATCATGCTACTTCACTATCTTTGGTAACCCTATGATGAAATCCATGGAAATGACCTCCCATTTCTACTCGAGAATAGAAATTGGCTATGGTAGTCCACCTTGATGTTTGTACTATGCTTTCGCTCACTGACAGTCGAAACATCTAGCCACAAACTCTGCTACATCCCTCTTCAGATTCGACCAATAGTAATATCTCTTCAGTTTTGTGAGTGTCTTCTGATAACCTAGGTGACTTGAATAAGTTTTTGCATGAAATTCCCTCAAGATCACCAACTTGAGTTCACTATTATCCGGTACATATATCCTGTCTTAGAACCTAACCAATCCCTCTGGTGTAAGACAATATTCCATGCCCTATGCACCTATACCTGTACATGTACTGCCACATGTACCTGTACCACTACATGCACCTGTACTAGCACCCTACTGCAACATGCACAATCTCCATATACTGACATCCTAATGTCCTGCTTACAAGATCCTATCCTGTAAGTCTGTCCCGTAGGAGCTCGTAGCCGCCAAGTGATTTATATGTACCTATTTGCTGAGACCATCTACCACCTTGTTCTCTTTACCCTTTATGTAGTTGATCTCGAAGTCGAACTTGCTGATTGTGGCCAACCATCTAGCCTACCTGACATTTAGATTCATTTGGTCAAACAAATACTTCAACCCAATGTGATCACTCATAAGCACAAACCATTTGCCAAGAAGATAGCACCTCCACATCTTCAGTAAATGTATAATTGTTGCTAGCTCAAGATCATTCATGAGGTAGTTATGCTCATGATCGTTAAGTTTATGGGACTCATAACATACCACCTATTCATCCTACATAAGGACTCCACCAAGTCCTCTCTTGCAGCCATCTGTACATACTACAAATTCTTTGTCTGGATTTGTAATCTATAGGACTGGAGCATGTGTCAGCAACTGCTTGAGCTACTCAAAGCTAGCCTCACATTCTTTAGTCCATTTGAACTTCTTACCTTTCCTTTGCAATGATGTATTGGGATAAGAAATGTGTGAGAAGTTCTTGATGAAACTTCTATAATATCCTAAGTGACCCATGAAATATCTCACCTTATCCACACTCTTAGGAGCTACCCACTCCATGATGGCCCTTATCTTCTCTGGATATACTGCAATGCCATCCTTTGAGACAACATGTCCCAAGTAGTGCACCTCGGTCTGAAAGAAACTACATTTTCTGAGCTTAGCATACAACTGATGCTCTCTCAACAACCTCAATACTGGTGCTAAGTGCTCAGCATGCTCTTCTTGATTTTTGGAATATCCCAGTATATCATCAATGAACAGAACAACAAACTTATCCAAATATGGACGCAACACACTATTCATCAAACACATGAATGTCTCTAGGGCATTCGTTAACCCAAATGGAACAACAAAAAACTCATAATTCACGTACCTGGTCCTTAACGTAGTCTTGTAAATGTCCTCCTCTTTGATGTGTACTTGATGGTAACCATATCTCAAGTCAATCTTCGAGAACACTTATGCTCCCTTCAACTAATCAAACAAGTCATCAATCATTGGCAAAGGGTACATGTTCTTGATAGTCGCTTTGTTAAAATTTTTGTAATTAATGCATAATCTGAGGGTACCATCTTTCTTTGTCACAAACAAGACCGGCATGCCCCAAGGTGATACACTTGGCCTAATGTATCCCTTGTCTGACATTTCCTTCAGCTGCAATTTTAATTCAAACAACTTAGGTGTGCTCATCCTGTAAGGTTCTTTCGATGTTGGGGATTCCCCTAGCACTAACTCAATAAAACAATCTACCTCCTTGTACAGTAGCAACTTTGTAATGTCCTCAGGAAATACATCCCTGAACTGCTACAACATTGGGTACCTGTTCAACACATTTGCATCCTCAACCTTCTTACCCTTATGGCTAGAAATGTGTACTACAAATAGCTTGCACCCTTTCTTATGGCTACGCTTCACTTGCATAGTTGTCACCGTCCTAACTAATGTGGCTTTCTTCTTAACTTGTAAGACTCTTGGTTCCCCATTGTCATCCACACACTCAATAGCTTTGTCAGAACAATCTACCTTGGTTCTATGAAGATACAACCAACCTATGCCTAATAACATATTGTATGAGCCTAACAATCATACATTCAAATGTTTTGTTGTAAGCATACCATTCAAATTAAATGTACAATCTCTTAACCAATGATTAACTCACTTCTTCGTACTTGTAGCCAATTGCACTAACCGAGACTGTACATGAAACTCCTTATTCAACCCACACTTATCCACCAAGTTAGGACTAGCATAGCTATAATTATATCTAGGGTCAATCAAAATAGAAATAAATTAATCACAAGGCTTATTTTCCATCTCAATGATAGATGCCTGATGTTTCGCTTGCCCGTTGTCCACTGCTACATAGATACGTGGAATACTTTGACCAACATCACCAACAATCTGTGCTTCCTATGTACTATATATCTTACACCTTCCACCCTGATTTTTCGAAAAACCTCTCCTAAGGGGCTCCCCATCACATGTTCAACACTTCAACCAACTAGTTCCCACACCTTTATGCTTATGTTTCTATTGTAGCCCATGTCCTTGTCTAGCTGGATTAAATCTCTTTTGTGATTCCATATTTTCTTTCCCATCTGCATGTTGAGGCCTTGTCCTCTTAGGCTGCCATTCACCTCTACCTTTGTCTTTTCCTTTCCATCCATATCGACATTCATTCTTACGCTTTGATTTCTCATAACAATGATTCAGTTTCCCAATGAATTCCTCAAGTGACCGAGCCTCATCATACTCAATCCGATCTCTAAATGCTAATGGAAAACCACTGAAAAATCTTTGATCTTTAGATTTCTCATCTGTAAGATACAGTACAAACCTCAATAACTTAAGAAACTTGGTCATATACTCTTCATTTTTCACTGAACCCATCTTTAAGTCATATAACTCTTTAGCCTTCCTATCATAGTACCTTTCTGACAAGTACTTCTTCATGAAAATCCTCTTTAATTCCCACCAACTCAAGTTATATGTCCTAATGTCTCTAACCCGCTTAACATCTGCTTTACCTTTCACACTAATGATAGCTATCTGGACCTTCATGTTATTAGTGTATTCATGCAACTCAAAGAATTTGTTCATTCCAAGTATCCAAGCCTCTGCATCTACCAGCTTATTCACATCTCTATCAAAATTAGGTGGTTTTTCTTTCCTGAATTCATCTGGAAAGTACCCTCTATCATTCCTCTTGTAAGGATGTTATTGACAACGATCATGATGTCTATCAGAACCAGAACTAGAATAATACATGCACTCATAACCCCTCCTTTTCGGAGTGCCCAACAACTTTCCATCTCTCATCATGTCATATTTATCCAACATATGTCTACCAGTAGATCTATTTCCATATGCTCCATTAGTCTCATCCTCATGTGCATGGTTGATCTAAAGCATCCCTTGCCACTGCACGTTCGAAAAACTCTAAAGAAGTATAGCATTAACCTCTGCTTACTTCTCTTGTGACTAGATGATTCGTTCATTATCTGTCTTACAACTCCTTATCTCTTCCTTTAAGCTTCTCATTGTATCAGCCAAATCAAAAGTATGCCCCACACCACGCTACTCATCTGATGCATAGGGATATTCTACGTAGTCTACCACCTTGCTAGCCATTTGATATCTTTCTTCCTACAATGCATAATATGTCATATAAACCAAATCACAATAAATTGACATACCTTAGTATAGCTTGGGGAGGATAACTTATCTGCAAGATCGCCATATCAACATGATACATGTATAACATAATCATAACAACATATAGACATGCACAAATAAATGAATCAAACTCTGACAAGGATCCAGTCATCAATGTAAAGCATTGTCAACAATGAGGCCACCTAACCATTGAAATTTGGATGTAACCTGCTTGTTGTTGAAAGATAATGAAAAAGAAAGGCCTTACCAAGCTTACAAAAAAAGACTTATTTTATTTTGTTTTTGGATGACTTATCATGTTATTAGATGGTCAATAGACCTAGTTTCCCTGAGGGAAAGTTGAGGCCACCTAACCGTTGAAATTTGGATGTAACCTGCTTATTGTTGAAAGATAATGAAAAAGAAAGGTCTTAGCAAGCTTACAAAAATAAAATAAAATGATATTATCGATGTTGATGACCTGCACCTTTTGGGATGTGGTACACTGGTGAACCCATTCACTCGATGGTTGTTCTCTCACAACACATGAGAAGCTAATGACTGATTTGCAGCAAAGTCGAAGGTTTGATAGGTTCCAAAACTCCAACTAAGGAAGGAGACATATGGGCAAGTGGATAATAACTAGCACAAAAATATGTTCCTATCTTCATGATCATGTATTGGCTTTTGCCCACATGCTAAATGTGTTTGTCTCAACCATCTTTTGCATTTTGTGGTACATTTTCCTGTTGAATGCGGCCAAATATGCTTTTGTCTTTCGTGCCTTATATATAGGCCCCAGACCCTGCCGATTGTGACATGCGATATGGTTTATGGACCCAAGATATATGTATTTGGGTTGATAATTCCGTCGGGTTCTGAAGGGAGCAATGTGTAATGTTAATTGCGATAGGCCAAAAAAGGGGTGATTTATGCATATTTTGGAGTATTTCCTTTGTAAAAGGGTTATAATGGGAAAATGATGCAATAGAAGCTTTTGAGGGCTTGGAAGGTTCCTATGGGTAATGAATGGAGGGCTAGGCCAGGTGATGAATGGACCATGCAACAAGGAAAAAAGGGAGGGGGCTTGACCATTAAGAACTGAAAATTTGGCTCGGTAATGAGTTAAAGTCTCTAGGACTAAACAGGTCATTCAGAGAGGTAGAAGGCCAAACTTTAGGGGATCCATTCAGAATTTTTGCGAAGACAAGTTTTGATAGGGTGGTAGTTATGTCATGAAATCTCCCAAGTGGAACCTTTATGCGACATAACAACATCTATAATAGATAAGTCAGTTGATGCCAGGCAAGATTTAGAGCAAGCCGAAGACACTTTAACAGATTTTCTTACTTGGCAGGACTCTAATGAGGGACAGGCGGCAAACTTGCCCAAAATCTTAGAATCCCATAAGGAAATCCTATTCACAAAGTGGCAGTCCCAACTATGACCTCATCCATGACAAAATTCATTATCCCATTGTACACATTGCTACATGCAACCGAAAATATGCATAAGAAATGCCTAACCAACTACAAATACACTTAATCGCATGTAGTCGAACATAATTGACCAATTCTTGTAATCAACCTACATTACTGATGCATGTAATCAAAATATTAAAAATGTAACCTAACATACAAGGATGTAAGTAGGTGACATAAAATCAACATGTAAGTGACAAATAACCATATATATTCAGTCACAGAGCCATGTCAATTACTCTTCATGAAATCAACATCAAATTCTCCATGATAACCATATTACAACCCTAATCCATCATCAAGTAAATGCAACAAGGATATAAGTGTAAGAGACACACATGCAATTGAAATTCATGCATGACCAACGCATATTCAACCCATTCAGTCTCAAAGTTGAACCATGCTTTGATACCACTTTGTAACAACCTCCTCCCACATAAACTCGAGTAACCATGTCAATTGGTGTAAACATGAGACGAGAGGCTATTATGATCAGATTCAACCTCCTAGGTAACCTTAAGGAAGTGGAATCGATGAAATATCACATGCATCCATCCAACGCCATCAATAGGACCCTTAGGAGACACGTTAGCCACTCAGATAGTCAGTTCCTAGGTCCCACTGTTGTTTTGGACAATCTAAGGCTCAGTCACTCTCATTCTATGGGCAAGGGAGTGACCAGAGACCTAAAGTCTCTCCCACAGGCCTACCTGCCAACAACTACGGTCCAATCTTGCCACTTTTGTGTCAACGACTTTAAGATTTGAGCCACTCTTTCAAGGCTCAAAAGCAGGCCACTGCCTAGAATGGAATGAAATCTCAGAATTAAGTAAAGTATAGGGAAACAATGATGCAAAAGTAAATAATTGATTAAGGCCTTAACCAGACCCCTACTAGTCATGGCAGATATTTCATCAAACATGTCATCGACATGTAACCTAGAGGTGTAAACAATAGAGTTAGGTGTAGGGATCTCTTAATTATTTGAGAATTTCCATGAACCATTGCTTCCTCGTGTCATTTGTTGCCTTATCACTTATTAGGTCATAGATACAATATCCATTCAAATGCAAGTAAAAACATGCTAAGAGCCAAACATAGTTTCTACCATAAAATGAACATATATCTAGCAATATAGAAACATAATTACAATAAACATATCAGCCATCAAAACCCATATACACATTAGTACATTTACACATGAAAATCAATGGAATGAATTTCTCATCAATCAATGCAATGAACCGACTGGAGATGGGACTACCACGTTCCACCCAACCATATATTGGTTGAGCCAAGTCTCTCTTCAACCAATCATCCCTGTGCCATATTCCAAGCATGAATGTGGGACTCATAGAACACATCAAACACCAGTCAATGTCGATGGCACCGGAGTTCTTCGCCTACAATGTGAGGAATTTGAGTGCCTCCTAGTCTCTCAGGCTTTACTGTGCATCCACAATCCAATCCAAGGATCACTAGACCCTACACCTAGACATACTCTCTATGAATTAACATGCATTCCATCCCATAATCACTAATCCAAACGAAGAGAAAAGCCACATCTTGTCTTTACCGTATATCCCTCCATTCACCAACAAGAATTCCTAGGCCCACCGAGGCACACAATCTGGCTTTATTGCAACCCACAGTTTGGTTCAGGGGTTAATAGGCCAGTGGATTCGAACATCCTCAGTCTGATTCAGGGACCATTACGACCATCTATTTGTCAATTCGAAGATCCACCCCACTCAGCTTCGAATCCAATTCGGCCATCCCACACAAATGGCATGACAAAACCCATCTCATTAAATCTATCTGGAAATGGCAAGGCTACGCTAAAAATACTGTCACACCTAGAAAAACCCATGCCAGGGTAGAAAGAAACACATTCAATCCCATGCATGCCAATTCTAGCAAGGAAAATACACATGCAAGTTGATACCTACAATGAAGTCTGTTGTAGCTTCTTGATCGTGCCTTTTCATACTTGATCTTTGCTTCCTCTTGCCTTCTTTGCATTTCTTTCTCCAATGCCAAAGTGCTCCAAGAAAACTCTAAGTGTTCAAGAGTATGAGAGAGAGAGACAAAATAATGAGAGAGCTCCAAAACTAAACTAACAAAAGGTTACCAAGTGATCCTTAGAAGCCCTTTTATGAATGAGGCCTCTATTTTCTTTATTTTCCTTCATTTTCCTCCTCACATGCAACCTGTGATCTTTCACCTCCTTTTTCTCCTAATTTTCACTATTTTCATAAATAAATGTGCCAAAATGCCTTTTTATGTGTTAGTCATTGCCTTTGCCAATTTCCTTAGCCATAAACAACCAAATGAACACCCCCTAGGATGTCTTGCCCAACATTCATCTTGGAATAAGTGTCCCATTCATTTATTACATGGAATTTTCACCAACATTGTTACACTGTACCATATGACATCCCACATGTGTCAATGCATCCTCCACATTGCTAGCAAACCCTCCATGATGTGAGCCATATCTCCTATTTTTCCCTTACAAACCTGAGAGGTTTAACTCCCCACATGCTAACATAAATGACAATACTATGCTTATCCTCAGTAGCTCTTGTGTCCAATATACTAATAACATAGAAACATCTCCATGCAATTCCCTATTTGGTGGCTTGCTAATTCCACCTCCCCCTACCAACTTCTTCCAGAAGAGGTTAATCACCCTGTGACCCCACACATAATCAATATGCTAGGATAACTCATGAAATTTGTCTGCTCCCATATCAAACCATCCTATCACTAGTGTTTATGGATCTATGAAAATTTGTGGGTGCTTGGTCACCAAATAGATCGCACTGCTAATACCCCCATTAACCAAACCCACGTTGTGGTGGGGAATCCCACCTGGATCCCAACAATAGCCTGGCCCTTAGACCCCTCTGGTAACCCATGGACCCTGGTGGACTATGCTCTAGGCAATGGTTATATCCAACACCTAGCTGACTCCACTAGATACGAACTCAATATGTCTCGCCATCCAACCCTAAGAGAGGGATCAAATGCACGAACACTCGTACATGAAACAACTCCCACCTATGGATGTCGTGCCCTGTGTAACTCATGTCCATCATCTCACAATCCTATTCCACACTTGAGATATGTCTAGGTATCTCTTCCTCTCTCTTTATAATGTGCATAGGTAAGTTAATAGTGTTATTATCCCCACCTATGTACGCCTGAAGAGGGTTTCTCTGATGCTCCAATGTGTACTCCTGTAGTTGTACCATTAGGGAATCCAACCATTCCCCAACGTGAGTCAGCTTGGATACTGACTTGGCAAAAAATGCTCTCATGCCCTCCAACTCCTCATTCTACTGCAAAATGTTCTCTCAAACTGTCGTGGCCTTATTTTCAAACTCTAGAAGGATGCCCCATAGTTGATGAAAACATTGTGGGTGGGTAACATCTATAAACTTAGTTACAACTCTAGGTACCGCAGTGTCTCCTCACACCTCATCAACTGGAGATATGTCTCATGGCACCTCATCAATGGTGGGGACCTGTGTGTCGCCTAGCACCTCATCAGTTGGTGTATGTTCAACTATATCCACTAATGTGTGAGCTAGCACTATCAAATGAAACTCCAACAAATGTGGCTTCAGTGTCACATTGGGTGTATCCACGTGCTCCTCTCAATCTTGCATTCCCTCAACCTCATGTTTAACCTCCTCCTTAGTCTCCTGATATTTGAAGCTAGTTCTCCACTAGCAGAAGCACCTCCTAATATCACCCTTTAACATCCCTCCTCTACATGATGATACAACCCTTGACCTATGCTTCTCCTTCTCCAATTCATCCAAAAAATGAGGCATGGTAGGACAACCAGACTAGCCATATGTATGGGTGTTGTACTTTTGGGCTATGTGTGCATGTGCTTGGCTTGTATGTCAGTTATGTATAATTTTTTTCATCCCCTCTAGAATCTGTTGGTTCTGTTTCACCAATTGTTGCCTCTACCTCATCAACTCTTCCATGATCCCCTATGTACTCTTCCATTTGTGTGTGATTTGAAGTTCCATAAGTTCACCAATCACTGTGCATGCATGTCTAGCACCTCTGTGATCTTGCTAGCTTCCCCACAACTGGCCAAGATCATGCTCTTAGACCAATGTAATGTCTTGGTTTATAAATTTTCCTATTTTCTCAGGAAATTGCATAAAAATTTCTATCATAAATTTCTCCAAGCAATTGTAGAACAAGAACCATGAAATTGCAACAAAAATAAAATAACATATCCAAATAAATCCATAAATGTCGCAATTGAAAATAACACAAGAAATGGAGAATTGAGTAGATTTATTTATTTACTGTAGGAATTATATACAAACCTCGAGATAGAAAAAGTTGAAGTGATGGCCACAAAATATATGTTGTTATAATAAATCATATCTCCGAAATATAACAAAAAATCAATAAGATGCACCTATGAATTACTCCCCAAAAGTTCTTTTGTTGCTACTGCTAGAGGTAAATTTTGATTTATGTGCTCAAATCTACTCTAAAATTTCTATAAAATTGAATAGAGGCTTCTCTCACCAAAATCTACCATACCTAGAAAAATCTTGGGTTAATTCCAACTGACCCTCAAAGCCCCCAAAAGGTGTGAATTACCCAGAAAATATGATTACCACAATAAGAAAGACTTTCTTTTGGCTAGGTATAAAAAAGAGGTGGTTGAATATTTATTAAAATTTTTAGAATGCCAATAGGTTAAAGTGGAACATCAACACCGTGTTGGGTTACCTATCGCTAAATGGAAATGGGAAATAATTTCTTTAGATTTTATCACGGGACTACCAAGAACCAAGAGGCAACATGACTCCATTATGGTAGTGGTAGATACCTTAAGTAAGGCAACCCATTTCATACCGATACAATCCACTTTTGGTACAACATAGATTTCTAATATCTTCATGAAAGATATTTTTCAACTACATGGAATATCCAAGATGATAGTGTCGGACAAGGATGCCAAATTCACCTCAAACTTTTGGAAAGCATTGTTTGGGGGCATTGGAACTAAATTAAACTTTAGCACAACATATCATCCTTAAATGGACAACAAAATTGAGAGAACAAGAGGAGACATGACTCTATTATGGTAGTGGTAGATACCTTAAGTAAGGCAAGCCATTTCATACCAGTACAATCAACTTTTGGTAAAACATAGATTGCTAATATCTTCATGAAATATATTTTTCGACTACATGGAATACCCAAGATGATAGTGTCGTACAGGGATGCCAAATTCACCTCAAAATTTTGGAAAGCATTGTTTGGGGGTATGGGAGATCAATTAAAATTCCTCACAACATATCATCCTTAAATGGATGGAAAAAATGAGAGAACAAACCAAATTTTGGAGGACATGTTGAGGATGTATGTCATGCATGGACCCACCAAATGGGAGGATTTTCTGCATTTGGCAGAATTTTTTTACAATAACAATTTTCAAGCATCCATAAAAATGAGCCCTTTTGAAGACATATATGGTATAAAATGCCATACATCTCTCAGTTGTAGTCAACTAGATGATAGACTGATACTCAGGTTGTATTCCTTGCATGAAATGGAGAAAATAGTGCAAAGGATTCAGCAAAACATTAAAACCACACAGGACATACAAAATAACTATACAGACAAGAAAATAATGCATAAGGAGTTAAAAATTGGAGATCATTTTTATTTGAGGGTGAAGCCAACGAAAAATACATTAAGAATGCAAACCTATCCAAAATTGGCACCACGGTTTTCTAGACCGTTTGAAATTATGGACAAAATTGGACCCGTAGCTTATTAGTTAGAATTACCCAGCCACATTAAAGTTCTAATTTTTTACATGCGTCTTTGCTTAATAAATATGTAAATGCTAATTCTCACATTATTGATTGGAAAATGCTACATGTGGAACCTGAAGGAGAATTTTTGGCAAAACCTCTCTGTATCTTAGACGAGAAAGAGATCTAGCTCTAGAATCAAGCTTTGGAATTCGGCTTAAAGTGCAATGGAAGAATTTTACTCCCGAAGAAGCTACATACGATAGGAAGATGAAATGCATAAAAATTATCCAACGCAGTTTCAAAAGGAAGAAACTGGAACACAAACACTGAGGATGGTGTGAATAAAAAGGGGGAAAGAATGTAATAATCCTTCATTGTTGTAATGGTGTTTTTATTTAAAATGAATTTATGTTAGTAAGAATGGCGGTAAATCCATCAAGTACATTGAGATATTTATGTAAAAAGATATTTTTATTAATAAATAAATGAATGAATTGAAAGTACTTGGGAATGAGACACTTGATGATGAGATTCTTGCCTCAGATAATTATTCCATGATAAATATTGAATGGATCAGAGAGAAAATAGATTAAATTGATTAGTTGGGGAAAGATGCTAAGCTTAGATAAGAATAAAGCATCATGGGTATAAAATAGGGCTTTTAAGGAAAATCCTAGGCAAGTGGATGTCGAGGACCAAAAAAACAGGATATAGTAGTTGCAAGTTAGATGCCAAGAAATTTTACCTACAAAAGCCGTGAGGGGAGAGTGAATACTTGCCAGACCAGACAATTAAGAAAACTTAATTCTTTTCTTATTTGGGAATTATGAATAAAACATAATAACCTCGCGTTGAATGCAAGAGGAAATTTACCTATATTTGATACCCTTTGAAACGAAGAAAGAAGATTGTCGCCATGAAATGCTAGAACCCATGACGAAAGCTACAGGAATATAATGAGCCGTCATATATAAGAAAATTTATATGTGTCCTCAAATAAAAACACTCTAAAAAGGATGTAAATGAAACTTGGAAAGTCAGAAAGCCTCACCTACTGAAAGGAGTAATATAGTAGTGAATCTAGGTAAACGATTATCATAATCCCTCACACAACGAAATAGGCTCAGCTCCACAATATATAGAAATGAAACCCCCATCAACCAGAGGACTACATCTGGAAATGGAAACAAGAATATGTGACTTCCAAGTAAAAACAAAATGTCGAGTCAAAAAATATGATTAAAAAAACATGAATTTTAGGGCATCATTCCATGGTGGTAGAACCACCAAAAACTTACCTGGAAACAAATAACTGCTTGCGTAATTCACAAAGTTGGTGCACCCATAGGAACAATGGGGGGCAAACCTTAAACATTCAAACATGTAACTGTGGAAATCATCAATAGGTGATAGTCAAGTCCACATCAAATAAAAACTCTTGTATAGAATTTTATAACCAGAACAACTCAGTAAGTAAAAATGCTTCACTATAATTTTATAACCAGAACAAAGAAAAGGAATGGCATGTGCAGTTAAAATCGTCCTTTTAAGGAATGCTAACTTGAGCATAAAAATAACTAGAAGTCGTGGGGATGAATCCTAGCAAGGGCTCGGGCCTTAGTCTAGTTGCCAATCTCCAGAAATACATGCCATGGCTACAGGTGACCAGACCAAACAATACATTGGTGTATTGACCCAACCAAACGGAAGAATGATGAATGAAACCAAAAACTGGTACGGAGTTAGGGTTAGGTTTACTGTAGAGTGACCTCCATTACTGATCTACAAGAACCTCATCCCACCGTTCATGTAGAAAGGATTGACAAACCTAGTTGAGCTTCACATGGGCAGGGTATACATGTTCACGGGGGATCGTGCCACCATTCAAAGACCACACACACCATTTAACTCTTTGAAAAAGCATGGTACACGAGGTCAGTGATAACCTAGGATAAGAGGTTAAATTTGATGCCCGTATGCATGTTTTGACCCTTTTTAGCTGTCAAATATTGGCTATTTCAAAATATACACGTTATTATTAACTTGCCAATAATTTCTAAAACTATCATAATGATGAGTATATAATAAAATTACAAGTTTTCAATTATATATATATATATATATATATATATCTCTATATATATATGTATGTATTGTATGTATGTATGTATGTATGTATGTACGTACGTACGTACGTACCTACATACATACCATACATACATACATACATACATAGATATATATATATATATATATATATATATATATATATATATATATATATATATATATATATATATAATTTATGTGTTTAAATTTTATGGAGGTTAATAGTAATAAGTAACCTATCTAATAGTGTACCTGAGCCGGACTCCTCATGACTATAACAATTATATGAATTTATGTTAAATATCAATGCCACAGGACTACATAGTCCATATCCATCTTGTTTCGACAATAGATTTAGATTTAAAAATCATTAAGTCACATAGTTAAAATGACGAATCTCACTAGTTAAATATTTACCGCATTAATTGAGACAACATTGGCAATTTGGCATTCGTTGGTAAAGCATTGATTATGGAGTTAAGTATTTATAAAAATTATGAGTTTATTGTATAAATATATCTTCCTTTTTTTCTATATGATGTTGTTATGACATCGATCTCCTTCGAATTTCATCCCAATTTTATCATAATCTCACATTTGGCAAGATTAAGAAGTCAATGCCCAGTGCCCATCACAATGCTGGAGCCTGGAGCTTTCACAATTTCCTAAAAGGAATACATGATATTGTAGAGTCTGTAAAAGAAAAAAAAAATTGGTAGGTGGTAAGTCCACACAACTACTCAGGCCTAATGGTTTGTAACCATCTCCTCTATTCCCCTTAATTACCAATCTACACAGGTTGGTTTATCCATTCATTTATTCTCTAGTTTATAATGTAAACCAATTTTTGCTTCTATAAAGATTTATATTTATAATACTCTCTTCTGTAACTTGGCGAAATAACAGGAACAAAGAGATCCTTTGGATGTCAACACCCTTCCTTATCTTTCAGCGATTCTATTTGGGGTCTCAACATATAATTACACAGTAACTTATGATGTTCAAGTGGTCAGCGAGTTAAATTGAGAACCCATATTGAGGGAAAAGTCTCGAATTCGACGCACTTGCTGCTAAACAAATCCATGTTCATTGTTTATGATTCTTCTTCAAAGTTAAAATCAACATTTACAAGGGTATTTCAAGGCCATGGTTCAGCAAAATGATGTATACAAGAGGAAATTGTGCCCCTGGAACTTTTTATTTCAAAGGTACACTGGAATTTGTGGTCTTCCCCCAATTTGAAATATATTTTTCCTTGTACATTTCTTAGTTGAATATTCACTTTGATGATTCTTTTAAATTCGTGCATAAGCTTCACTTTCTGTTAAATTCATGCACAAGCTTCACTTTGATGCGTCTATTAAATTTATGCAAAAGCCTCCGAGTCCTTGAAAATGCCCTTAACTGTTTCGTACAGACGCCTTATTTTTAATAGGAATCCCTAAAATATATGCATATGCACATTTGTGTTACAATTTTGAAACAAAGAATGAGCATAGACTAACCAAATATGACAGAGATACCTTTACTTGACCTCTATTGTCCTTTATTGGTTAGTAAATAGTTCCTTATTATTGAAGTAGATTTATCTTCTGTTTCATTATGTCAAATTCACCGGCACTGGAACTTAGGCTTGTTCTTTGAGATAGACCACATTTGTGGGCCGTCAAGGCCACTAGAATTTTCCCCTGGTCTTGGATGTGGCAGTTAACTCCTTTGAAGGTGCTTCAATAGGGTTTTCTCCCAATTTCTGATTGTATTTAGCTCTATTGTTCCCATTAACGTGGCATTGAAGCAAGGTCTGAGCATTATTGGAAGTGCTTTGATTTCACCACTTGACAATTGCTTCGTTGACAACCAAGCTTCCATTGTTTTTTCTTCAAAATAATGGTTATTGGATTTCAATAAAAGCCACTATTGTTGAAACCATACAATGATTTGCAAGATTCTAAAATGTTATTTCCACATTCTAAGAAGAATTAGAAACTGTGGAGGGCAATGCTCACTATACAAAAAGAAGACCTCCAATTAAAAATAATACAATTGTATTGTTTAACTCACTCACCCATTACAATTATATATCAGCAAAACAATTTTAACTACAAAGAGAAAATTTACTATTCTAGATGCACGCTAGCCTATCTCGGGTTGTGGTTAACTCCTCACTTTGCATGTAAATGTTTTTCATGGCAGTTCATGAATCTAATTCCCAAGCCACATTGTTCATGGAAGTTCATGAATCTAATTCCCAAGCATTCAAATTGCTCATGTTCTCTCTAATTTCCTAAATAAGAGTGTTTCTTCTTACTTTGATTTCATTAAAATTAGTTTTTTTTAAATAAGTCAATAGTTTAAGGTTTAGACATATCTTGTAAGATTTGAATTTTATCTATTTATCAACTAGTCTAAACCCATCTTAACTTTCTAGATTTATTAAGGTCCAAATTGTGGTGAATATAATTTGAAAAACTTATATAAAATCAGTAAAAATAGATACTAAAAGTCATATTATAAGTAGTTTAAAAATAAAACAATTAAAAAAATTCGCTAACGAGTAAGATCACCTGTCAAATTTTAACCCCTACATAGGAGTGATCCATGATCCACCTTAGGTATCGGTTCACCATGCCAAGAAGGGCTTTAGCATAACCTTTGTATTGAGCGAAATAACTTTAAGAAGTGACACCACCTATTCCATGGTGAAAATAAACTCTAAACAACCATCATATTATAAAGGAGCCATGACATTTATTTAGCATATATATAACCCTACAATAAGGTGTTAAATATTAAAGTGTGATAAATATTAAAGTGTGAAGGGGTTCGTTTAAACCAAAGAACCTTATGGAATAATGTGACAACCTGAAGTATACCAGAAGGTAATAATATTAATTTGAATATAAAATCGTTGCTTTATAGTAGTTTTGCATGCCAAGGTGACTATGGGTTTATCGTAGATGCAAGTAGACTAATATATGCACTTTAGCTTTAAGTCGGTACAAGAACAAGGCCAACTATGAAACCTTGAAGGGATGGTTTCTGACCCTTCTTATCTTGTGCAACCAATTCATTAGTAGCAATAAAAAAATAAATAAAAAACAGCCCTTTAAATTTATGTATGGGATAATAGATTAGGAATTTTCAAAGATAAAGTGAAAGTAAATTTCTATGGTTAAATATTTTGTTTCATCTTTCTTTAAATATATGTGTTTAAATTATATATTAATTTTTTATTATTATTTAATAATAATAAAAATAAATTAAATAATATATTATTATTATTTTAAATACTTTAAGATGTATTATGTAGTAAGTGTTAGTAAGTATTTTATGCTGATTATGGATTGATGATTATAGGTATTTATTAGTAATTTAATTTCTATAGGTGCATTAGTTAAATTAAAATTAGGGAGGCCTTATTCCAAAATAGACACACAATTGTAATTATAACACAAATAAAAATGATAAATTATATGAATAAAATCAATAATATTAAATATGTTTTCATTATAATTACGTGGATAAGAATATTTATTTTGGAATAGGAATTCCATAATCTTAGTTTAATTATTAATAAATTTTAGGTGGATGGTAGGGATTTAATCTCCAAAGAATATTTTAGAATATTCTTAGTAGTATCTATAAATCAAAAGTTGATACTTATCTTAAAAGTAGTTATGCATTTTATACCATTTTAATTAAATTGATTAGTAAAAAATGTCAGATGAACATGTGTTATATGAATATGAGTAATGATTTTTGGGCATGTGGTATTAGTAAGTCATGATATTGTAACAAATCCTATTATATGTTGAGAATACCCATGGTAAAGTGGGGATGAACCTTCATGTTTAAATATCTGGTTACATATTTTTTAAAACATATATGTTTAACTCATTTATAAAAAAAAATATAACTAACCATAATACTAAAAATAATTTAAAATAAAGTTATAATTTAGTTAATTATTTTAATATTAGAAATAGTAAATGTATCATAGTAAAATATTTTGATGCCTATGGACATTTAAGACATATTTAATTTAATGTTGCTGCACTAGTAATATAATAATAATAAAACCTAATTAAGTTACACATTAAATAGTGTTTGAGACAAAGATTTGATCAATAAAAATTATAAAAATATATATACTATATTCCTTTTAATTTTAATTTGATTTAAATTATGTCATTTACTTATTAAATAGATAAATAATCTTATAAAATAATAATGACTAATTTCAAAGTTACCCATTTAAATTAAATTAGTAATATTTTAAACTATTAAATCATGGACACTTTAAATAAAAATAAAAATATCATTAAAACAAATATAAATATATCTAATATAATATATTTAATTGTGAAATACTTAATAATATTTAAATTAAAAATCAATAAAATATAATTTAATAAAAGTTAAAATTCTATCAATAATTTAATTTATAAAAACGTTATTTTGATAATATAATGTAATAATATAATGTCTTTTATGAACAGTTAAAAAAAAAATCAAATTGTCTTTAAATGATTTTTAATTAAATTTAATATTCACGAATCTATAAATTTTTTAAATTTATACATTAGGATTATGATTATGATATTCAATTCTGTTATCAATAAATTTGTAATTAAATTTATATTCATGAGTGAGTACTAAAGTGTTAAACTTTGAGGCCAAACCTGAGATATCATGCATCATATTTATGGTTATAATTAATGTCAAATTGAACCTATAGAGTATGTATAATATTATATTCTTGAGTGAGTACTAAAGTGTTAAACTTTGAGGCCAAACTTGAGATATCATGCATCATATTTATGGTTATAATTAATGTCAAATTGAACCTATAGAGTATGTATAATATTTTTGGTTATAGATGAGGCTAATATATAAATTATTTTTTATATTAATGGCAAATTATAGATTAAAAAGTTAAAGTGGTTTTGGTAAATTTGACTCAATCAAGTTATTGGTGGTTATTTTTGGTTATAGATGAGGTTAATATATAAATTATTTTTTATATTAATGGCAAATTATAGATTAAAAAGTTAAAGTGGTTTCGGTAAATTTGACTTAATCAAGTTATTGGTGGTTTTTGAGCTTCAAAATTATGAGAACTTATGGATTTTCTCACAGTATTCCTCTCTAGTGTAGCCTATTTAAAGGCATAAATTATCTATGTTAGTTTGTCCTCGTGGCTAGTGGGATCCCAACAATGTTGTCTTTAGACACCACAATTTGTCTCGATATTTCGTGATCCTAACAATTGCCTGAGATGATCAAAAGGATGCAGATGTGAAGGTAGATGATTTTGTGGAATATCAAAGGTTGAAACAATAGAGGTCTATAAATAAATTGAAGACTTGCATATGGAAAATCACTTCTAATTCACCCTAGCATGAAATTGGCAGGAAATATTCTCCCCCTAATATTGGAAGTGGTTATTTTGAGTCATATGATGATGGTGACTCCAAAAAGGACATTACTTGTGGTAGGTCTAGTAGAAACAAAAAGAGGAAATCAAACCATTATGGAAATATCAAGAAGAGGACACACAATGATAATGAGGATGCAGATGAATAGCATGGTTGGAGATATAAGGGGAGAGAGAGATAAAGTAGTGAGAAAGGATGGGTCAAAATATGGATCAACAAAGCTAGAAATGTAGAGTCATCATATGGATGAAAAAATGGAGATGGATCCAATGATGTTTAATTATATTGAAGGGGCTAGTGTCTGATAAGAGTCATAGTGGGGTGTGGGATCATGCCAGTGGTGGGTGAACACCCTAAGGTTTTTTGGTCCAAGTTGTGAAATTCTGCCATATGAAAGTGGTTGTAAGACTTATTGCTCACTGATACATGTTGCACATCAACGTGTGATTGTTTTAAGGCCTTAAGACTTTGGTTTTGAAAACATGTTGTGTAGTGGCAAATCCAATCATCAAGTTATCGAATAGACTACCTAGATACGTACAAAGGTGGTAGGTGTATTTGTATTCTAGCTTGAGGGGGGAAATGTGAGATCTTAGGTGAGATGGTTGATGAATGATTGGGACCAAGTTAGGTGAGATGGTTGATGAATGATTAGGTTCTTTGGGGTAGACTTGGTCAAGTTACCAACAATTTTTGAGCTTCGAGATTATGAAAACCCATGGTTTATGTAGACTATTTAAAAGTGAAAAGAATTCATGTTCATTTTTCCTCATTTCTTGTGAGATTCTAACAATGGTGTCTTTAGACACCAGTTCTCTCAGTATTTCATAATCCTAACAAAAAAGTGTTTGGGTGTTTAAAACATTATATATTTTTTTGAATGTTTCTTTTGATTTTGAGAGAAAAATATATGAACTTTAAAAATAAAATAAATTAATTTTAAATGCAACAATAAATTATCAAGAGTTTCTTGATCCATAGTATTAAGTATTTCAATGATATCGACATTTATACTCATTAGAAAAATTAACAAAACAATGATGGCTACAATGTAAATCAACTTTATAAATAAAATACATTAACTATAAATTAATTTTAAATGCAACAATAAATTATTAAGAGTTTCTTATCTATAGAATTAATGAAAAAGTTTCTTATCTATAGAATTAAGTATTTTCATTAGATCGACTTTTATACTCGTTAGTAAAATTAACAAAACAGTGATGGCTACAGTGTAGATCAACCAATATTTCATAAGATTACATTTGCGGGAGAGAAAAATTATTAATCAGAAAGGCGTTTTTTTTTAACGAAAAGAGAGATCACATGGAATTTAATTAGGGAGAGAAAAATTGTTGAGTAGAAAGGCGTTTTTTAATGAAGAATGCGAGCAAGGGGTAGTTAATTTCATTTCAATTGTTAATCCGTTATGTAATCTATATCACAAGGTTTTCCATATTCCACTCGAAAAAAAATTAATATGTTACCCATTAGATACCATAGGATTCCACTTGTCAAATATGTTCTTGCATTGAAATATGGGGAAGATAATTGATTTTCACAAGTCGAAATGGGGAAATTAGAGTGAAATGGAGAAGTTTGTGAAGCAAAATCAGCTATAACAAACTATAATCAATTAGGTGTGGCTATATTTAACTGTATTTAATTATAGTTAGGCATAGAAAATATTCACAATTATGGTGAAATATCTTTAAACATGGAAAATTATAGGAAATTATATCCTTTCATCACTAGTTATAGGCAACCATAGTCAACAATGGTCAAACACAATCATATATAACCAACATGGTCAATCATGGTCTAGCAAATACAATGTGGTTGAACATGGTTAGCATACTCAATCATGGTCAACTATAGTCGACCATATTTAATTGGTCAACCATGGACAAATATGGTCAACCATGGACAACATTGTTAGAAATGGACATCCACAGTCACCCATAGTTCACCATAGACAACATGGTCAACCATGGTTACCCATAGTTAGCCATAGATAACATGGTTAATTGGTCATCATGGTCAATCATGGTAATCAAGGTTAGACCATGTTCAACACGATCAACATCATTAACATGGTCAACATGGTTTAACATTGTTAATCATATCAACCGTGATTAACCATGATCAATGATGGTTAACCTTAGCCAACCATGATCTACCATCATCTACAAGGTTAGCCATGATCATATTTGGTCAACTATAGTCAACCATAGAAATCATGATCAACCATGGTATACCATGTTCAACATGGCTAAACCATGTTCAACGAAAGTCAACCATAGCCAATTATTGTGTACCTTAATTAACCTAGTAAACTAGAGGTCACCAATGTTAATGACAGTCAACCATGTTAAATGTTAATCAGCCATGAAAACCAATAATATTCTATCAACAATAGTTACCATATCTAATCTTAGTTAACCAAGGTTAACCACGAAAAACCGTGATCATCCATGGTCAACCATAGTCAATCATAGACAACTATTTTCACTTACAATGGTTGAACATAGTTGATTACGGTTGACCGTAGTTGGTCATGGTAAACCATGCTCACTATGCTCACAATGTTCAACCATAGTCATCCATGGTTAACTACGCCCACCATGATTGATCCTACTAAACCATTATAAACCTTAATTAGTGATACTAAACCAAGATTAGCGTTAATCAACCATATTCAACCATGGTTAAATATGGTCTACCTTAGTCTACCATGACTAATTGTTGTTATCTTTGGTCAACCATAGTTAAAAATGGACAACTTCAAGCACCATGGTCACCCATGCTTAACCTTGGTTATCATGGACAATGATGATCAACCATGGTCAAAATTGTCGAACATGGGAAAAATGTTCACATATGGTCAATATGGTAAACAATTATTCAACATTCCCAGCCATAGTCAACCATGTCTACTAATCTTCCCCACGGACATCAAATATTAACTAACACAACCACATTAGTAAAAGTGATTGATGTACACTAATATACACCATTTTCCACCTTTCATATGCCAATCAGTATTTGAAAATGGTGTCGATATCAACCACTTTTATGAAAATGGTGTTAGTGGTCACCTATGGTCAATCCAAGGTCAACCATGGTCTACATGGCAAAACATTGTTAAGAATGTCAATTGTCAACCATACTTTAGTATATTTAACCATAATCGAACATACTCATCCATGGGAAAAATGGTCAGCCATCATCAACATGTTCAACATGTCCAAGCACAACCAACTATGGTCAACCATGGCTAACTATAGTCAACCATGTGCCACCATCTTTAACCATGTTCAACATAGTGAACCATGGTCAACCACAATGAGGCAATATGGTCAACCACGGTTAACTGTAGTTAATGATATTCTATCATAGACAAGTTTAGTTTACCTTCAACAAGTATTATTATCCATGGCGGAATAAATGTTAAGCATAATCCACCCTTATTTACCATTACTTTACCATATTTAATTATAACAAATAAAAGTCAACCATATAATATAAAATAATAAAGTACATTTATTTACATAAAAATATTGTATTATAAAACAATTACTTTCATAATCATACAAGAAGATCTAATCTTCACTTCAGATCTACCAAGGGCAAGAGGGATCAAATTCTCTTTAATTTCTCTATAGAGAGTTAAAATGGTGGTTTAATTATATATTATAATTAATTATAGGTCTACTTATTATTTTCTATTTAATTTTAACTTTAATTTTATGTAATTTGACTGAGTCGAAATGTTTAAGTTAATAGTCATTAGCATAGATCCATCTTAACTCTAAATCTCCCAAGCATTGAGAGAGATCAAATATCTTAAGCTGCAAACCAAAAATTTGATTCCTCTCAACTCTTATATTTGGATGCCACTTTTGAAGAAAGTACTAATAAAATGTTTTAACTATAAGAAAATCTCTCTCTATAGAATTGTTTTTGTTAATAATATTTTTTAAAATGTTACATGTTTATCTATATAGACTCACATT
>APFE030471514.1:59606-87448 GCA_000404065.3 Pinus taeda
AAGGTAAATATTTTTAAAGAGAAAATAAAAAAACCAATTTTTTTAAAGAGCATTTTCAATTTATCAAATTATAATTTTATTTTAATTATAATTATGTCCATGTTGTAAGTAGTTGTATTTGAAATTATACTTTACATTTAAGTAAATCAGAAGTAAGTAAAATCTATAATAAAAATTATAGGCTTTCTATTTTTCAGAGAACATTCATAACCTCTTATTATATTATATTAATTAAGTAAATTTTAGATATCACTTTTTTCCTAATTATTACATCTAAACTTTACATACTCACTTATATAAGTGAGAATTTAACCTTATTAAAATGCTCACAATTATATGAAAAAAATGTAATGTTACTAAATATCTTCTTTGATTACCAAAATTTATCTTTTTTAAATATAATTACATAAACTAAATATATCACAACCAAAAAAATAATTTATTGTTATATTTTGCAACTTTAAAAAGGCTCATTAATCTTCTTATAATTCACAATAATACATAATCCAATCTAATGAATGCTTTTCAAATCCCACAAGTATAGCAACAATAAAACTCTTGCACTTGCTAATAGTGGGATTTAGGCTTTTTTTTGGAATGAGATGTTTTTTTTTTTTTCTATATTAAAAAAAAATATTGCCTCAAATGTCTTAAAAAATAGAATACATGTACATCTATGAATGCTTTTTTTAGTTCTAGACATAGAAGGTTTTTTTGTCTCAAATTAGATAGCCGAATTCATCCACCTATTCATTACATAAAAACTCACAAAACGAAACCAAACATTTTAGTTATATCTTGACATTACAAAACATCATATGAAACAAAAATAGCTAATGTTCCTATTTATAATAGCATTTCCAAACAAGCCTAGAAATGTCACAATTACAAATAAGGATTAAGCAACTTTATTTATTTACTAGAGAAATTACACAAAAAGCTCTAGATAGAAACAGCTCAAGTGATGGCCACAAAACATTTGTTGCAATAATAAATGAGGCCTCTGAAATAGAATTGGAAATCAATAAGTTGCACCTATGAATTACTATCTAGAAATTGAAATTCTACTAAGGCTACTGTTGGAGGTGAATTGTGATTTATGCGCTCAAATCTACTCCAAAATTTCTGCAAAATTAACTGGAGGATTCTCTCACCAAAATCTACTAAACCTAGAAAAATATTAGCTAATTCCAAAATCTACTAAACCTAGAAAAATCTTGGGTTAATTCCAACCCATAAAATAACCCATAAAATATTGTTGTTTTTTTTGCTACTATTGGAGAAGAATTAGAATTTCTCCCCTCGACTGTTCAAAAAATTATGCTAATTTAACTTGGAGCTCCTCCTACCAAATCTATAAAAACCCAAAAATAGTTTGGCTTAACTCCAAGCCAAAATCAAACCCACAATATAATGCAAACTACCTAGCTAAACAACAATATGACCTACAATAAGAATGCACGATTCTAACCGAATATTGCCTTGAAAATTCTATTAAATTAGTTACAGCCTCCTCACACCTAAACTAACAAAACCCAGAAATCAATTGGGCTAATTCCAGCTGACCCGGAATGCCTAAAGTAAAACGAATTTCTAGTTGCACAGTTTTGCACCCAACTAGAGAGGAATTGTTTAGAAATGATAAAAATCTCCAACAAATGGATGATAAACTGTGCATAAATATCCTTATGTAAATAGCTATCACTCCAAATTAAAAAATCCTGACACATTCCAACACCAAACACCGACAAAAGCTTTGTTCTCCAACCCCTGTGCAGGTGTTGTAAGAGAAAATATGGCCCAACAAAAAGATACAGGAAAATCTCTAAAAAAATGTTGCCAAACTCCTCGTCTAACCAATAGAAGATCTCTTACAAATACCCAAAACCTACAATAGAAGGATGTTGCTCCAAATAACCCCCATAATTTGTCTTCTGCACCTAGAAATAACAAATTTTTGTGTGAATGTTCTGAAATAAACTCCAATGGAAGTCCTAAAATAGACTCCCATAAAGCCTCACTAGGGAGACACTCGAAGTTCATCCAAGATAAAGGTGAAATTTCCTCTTGGAAATCCCTTGTGCTAAGCGACACTAGTTGTTTTGGCTGAATAGCTCAAGAGAACTCAAGTTTAGATGTCAAATAAAAAAGATAAGGTAAAATGATTTGCAATTGAGTTACTCCTCATTTTATAATTCTTCATGGAGCCTCCCTCTAGCTTCTAGATCCTCTATTTTTCCTTAGTATTTTTTTGGTGCGGGATATTTTCCAATTTTTGCTACCATTTGAATCAAATAACAATTTGTTGCCATTCCAATAAAATAATAATTTTCTTCCATTCTCTAATAAAATATTACTTTTCTTCCATTCTCCATGAAATACTAATTTAACTCCATTTTCTAAAATATTATTTGGTCATCATTCTCCATTAATATAATAATTTCTACTTTTCTCCCACAAAATAATATTTTCTCCCTTCTATTTGATATCTCCAGAATTGGAAAAACTCCTTAGTGAATTATGGACTCACAAAGATTGTGGACATGATAGTCCTCCTTGCCAAAAATTGCATGTCCTCAAATAATGCATTAACAAGCGCCCTCCCACTATCTGCAAGCCCAAACAGTCATTTCAAACAATGCCAAGGTCCCAAATGTACCACTAAGTCATCCCTATCTCATGCACTATCCTTTCATAAAGGAGTCTCTTGATACTAGGATCCCAAGCCATCATAATCAACGTAAAACACCTCTTGCTCCACCCATTTTCTAACCAAGTATAAGTCCCAGAGGCCCTTTGCATACTTTCCATGAGTAGAGCATCACGATAATAAAAAATCGTGAGAAACAGATTGTGAAGCTACCCTACTTTGTATTCAATCTCATGTACTTTAGGATTATGCTCTTGAAGAAACAATCCAACCCGTATGGAGATGAATTATTTCCCACATGATCTCCCCCTAATTACCTTTTGTTGATCATCCTGCCATGTTGGTGAAGTCCCCCATTCCGGAAACAAACCATTAAAACCAAATGGAATATCTAAATGATCTTCTCGTGTAGGGAACAGATCACCCCTAATAGTAGTTGAACCATAAATTGTTGTGACTCCTTGATCCCATGCTAGTTTCAAAAGGGTGCCACCAAGTTGATGTTGCGCCACTCTGACTATGACATACTACCCATTGTGTGTAGATTATAACTTCTCCTCTTAGAACCTAATGATGAAAAATCTGTGAAGGCCAAGCTCATCCTACTCTAGCATCTTCCTGGTATCAATTTTTACCCATCTACTGCAAATATCGGTCCATAAAAGTAACAAGGAAAACTTCTCTTGCCATGAAAAAAAGGCCCTCATGCTCCCCCATATGTCAAAACAAGAGCGAGCTAGGTCACTCTCTACCCTGATCCCACTCGTCATGAAATAGAGTGATTAATAATCCAATTGAATCCTTGGATCCCATAGCCATATCGGTTGCGACATAGTCTTGGCAACAATGGGCACCAACTCGTACCATGTCTCGCATCCCTCCATGCAATCAATACATGTACTCCATATATCCCGAATGATTTTGGTTCATGCAAGACTGCCACGTGCCTACCATACCATATTGTGAGAACTGTTATCTTACCCCTTGAAGTTGCTACCAAAAACTACCTAGATTCTAAACATTTGTCTGTAAGATGGGTCCACTCACTGCTATATGCACTCCTAAGAGATCTCATAATGTCTCTCCCAAAAAGTAACTTTAATCACTCTAAATATGGGCTCAAGGGTGGAGTACATGCTACCCATGCAACAATTAGGATAATCCCCAAGTCTGCACATGCCAAATCACACCCTAATCATATGCGATGGCTGGAAATCCTTTCTCCTGATGCACTCTATCTTGTCCAACTATCTCAGATGAACCTCTTATGTCTTATTGCTCGTGATGAGAGCATCAAGAGATGATATCCAAGTCCCCAGTGTTAGTGTGAAATGCTAGAGAGTGATCAATGGAATATCACGCCCATCCTTGTGATTAACTCACTCTCCAAATCTAGGTGTCCCAAACCCAATGGTGTGCCTAACATCCTCATCAAGAGATCTCTTTAGTGGCAACACTCCAACAACCTGTTGTTCATTATCATGCTCTATTACACATAAATACTCACCCCTGCACTCCTCTGCATACCATTGGATACCAACGATCACTGTCATACCACCCTGTACCATATGGTATCCCACATGTGTCAATGCATCCTCCACACTACTAATAATCCCTCCACAATGTTAGCCATATCTCCTCATTTTCCCTTATAGACCTGAACAATTTAACTCCTCATAGGCTAATAGACTTTATACTACTATGTTATCCTTAGTAGATCATGTGTACAATATACCATTAAGAGATCACCATATCCATGCAATACCCTTTTATGGTGGTCTATCGATGCCACCTACCCCTACCAACTCTTGCCAGAGTAGGCTAATCACCATGTGATGCCACACATAATCAATATGCCAAGACAAATCATGAAATATATCTACTCTCCTATCAAACCATCCTATCACTAGTGTTGATGGATATATGAAAGTGTGTGGGTGCTCGGTCACCAAATCCATTGCACCTCTAATACCGCCATTAACCAAACCCATGTTGTGCAAGGGAATCCCACCTGGATCCCAACAACAGTGTGGCTCTCAAACTCCTCTCGTAACCCATGGCCCCTGGTTGACTATGCTCCTAGGCATGGATATATCCAGGCACCTAGCCAACTCCACTGGATAGCAACTCAATATCTCTCACCATCCAATCCTAAGAGAGAGAGATCAAATGCTCGAACACCCATGCATGGAACAACTACCACATGTGGATGTTATGCCTTGTGCAACTCATGTTGCCTCATCTCACAATCCTACTCAACACATGATATATGTCTAGTTATCTCTACCTCTCACTTAAAGGTAACGTAAGAGTGTTATTGTTATTATCCCCCCCTATGTATGCCTAAAAAGTGTTGCTATGATGCTCCAATGTGTACTCCTTTTGTTTTACCATTTGGGAATCCAACTTTTCCCCAACGTGACTCAACTTAGCTACTAACTTAGCACAAACTGCTCTCATGTGCTCCAACTCCTCATTCTACTACAGAATGGTCTCTTGGATAGTCATGGCCTTCTTTTCAAATGCTAGAAGTTCGCCATGAAGCTGATGAAACTATTGTGGGTAGGTAACATCTATAGACTTATTCATAACTCTAAGTACCTATGTGTCTCCTAACACCTCATCAAATGAGGATATGCCTCTTGGAACCTCATCAATGGTGGGTACATGTGTGTCCCCTAAGACCTTATCAATGGGTGTATGCTCAACTATATCCACCAATGTGTCAACCAAGGCTACCAAATTAAACTCTAAAAAATATGGCTCATGTGTCACACTGGGTGTATCCTCATGATCCTCACAATTTTACATGTTCTCTGCCTCATTTTCAACCTCCACCTTAGGCTCCTAATATCTAAAGCCTGGTCTACACCAACATAGGTGCCCCGTACTCTCACACTATAACTTCCCTCATCTACATGATGATGCAACCCCTGACCTATGCTTCTCCTTCTCCAGTTCATCCAAAAAATAATGCATGGTACGATGGCCATTCTGGTCATATTTATGGGTATTGTACTTTTGGGCTATGCGTGCATGTTCTTTTCTTATCTACTAGTTATGTATCATTTGTTCTATCCCCTCTAGAATATGTTGGTTCTGCCTCACCAATTATTGCCTCTGCCTCATCAACTCCTCCATGATCCCCTATGCACTCTTCCCTTTTTGCGTCATTGGAGTGTCCATAAGTTCACCAATCATAATGCATGCGTGTCTAACACCTCCATGATCACACTAACTTCTACACAGATAGCTAAGATCATGCTTTGATACCACTGAAATGTCTCGATTTATAAGTTTTCCTACTTTCGTGGAAAATTGCTTAAAATCTTCTATCATAAATTTCTCCAAGAAATTGTAGAAGAACCATGAAATTGTGGCAAAAATAAAATAAAATTTCCAAATAAACCCATAAATGCTTTAATTGCAAATAACATAAGAAATGGAGAATTGAACATATTTGTTGGATAAATTACATACAAATCTCTCAATAGAAAAAGTTGAAGTGATGGCCATAAACTATCTTATTCTATAATAAATCAGGCCTCCGAAATAGAACTGAAAATCAATAAGTTGTACCTATGAACTACTGCCCAGAAATTCTATGGCAAGAGTTAACGGGCCTACTATAGGGCATTAAATGCCCGGCTACATGCGCCCCCGTTAGCTCTTTAACACGCGTGTGCGTATTTTTTGTTTATCTATCACTGCGCATGCGTGTTAAAGAGCTAATGGGGGCGCATGTAGCCGGGCATTTAATGCCCTATAGTATGCCCGTTAGCTCTTGCCGAAATTCTACTCCTACTACTAGAGGTGAATTTTTTATTTATGCCCTCAAATCTGCTCCAAAATTTATGCAAAATTAACTAGAAACTTCTCACCAAAATATACCATACCAGAAAAATCTTAGGCTAATTCTAGCTGACCCTGAAATCTCATAAAAGGTGTGAATTACCCAAAAAATATTGTTGTTGCTATTGTTGTTTTTGGAGAAGAAATGGAATTTCTTCTCTCGAACTACTCAGAAAATTAAGAAAATTAAACCTGTATCTCCTCATACCAAACACATAAAAACCCAAAAATGGTTTGGCTTAACTTGAATCCAAAATTGAGCCCACAATATGATGCAAACAACCTAGCTAACTAGCAATACACCATACAATTAGAATGCACGAGTATTACCTGAATACTACCCGAAAAATTCTATAAAATTAGCTACCCCTTTTCTCAGCTTCGACTGATCGCTTAGGAATGCAGCGATCCTACAAAGATTTTCAGTGGCAAAGATAACCCTGTTGGCGTCACAATTTTTAGAAAACCATAGCTCCTTTAGTCAACAATCTCCTCTTACGGTTTCCTTGACTTAATCTATGTGGCTTAGTGATCTCGACTTGGTGTCATCTATTAATATATGGGTTGCAGGGTTCTCACAAATAGTAGTAGCGTCTCTACACTTTCTTCCAATGCCATACTTAAAGTCTAGATGGTTAATCTTCAAATAAAACTTTATAGAATTTAAAGAATATATAGTTTTTAATAAATTTTCCTTTCACCTTCGATTTCTTCACACTTATTATGCAACCTCACTCATGCCTTCTTAAACCACAAGATTCTTCTCATCATCAGCTCTAATACCACTTGTTGGTATTCGAGCCCATTAAATATATAAATAAGAAAGAAATACACATAATGAGAAACTAAATCACACAAGAAAAAACACAAGAAATTAAGTGGTAAAACCCTAACAATGTCTCAAGGAAACCTCCACAGGGCAAGGGATTGGAATTCTTATTGCTTAAGGGCCAAAATGACTCTCCAACCATTACATCAAGCCTCTTGGGAAATCATCAATTTAATATGGAAAACTTGTTACATAACTCCCTATGCTCACACAATTGTCTAAACAGTAAACCCAGATCTACCAAGATAATTACATTTAACAATAATTTTTTCCATAGTCATTAATTTAATACGAAAAACATTGTTACATAACTTCCTATGCTTACGCAATTATCTAAATGATAAACCCATATTTACTAGGATAATTACATTTAATAATAATTGTTGTCATTCCTAACATGCAGTTTAAAAAATTGGCACAACATTATTCCAGAATATAAAGACAAATACTGAAAAATATTTATTTATATTTAAAATTTCTACCATATTTTTATTAAATTTAAAAAATCAAATTACTTTAGCAAAAAAGGAAATTCATTTTCTATTCTAATTTTTAAAATTTTAAAGTTAATATTAATCAATTTTCACTAGAAAATGAATCACCCGAATCATTTTCCTACTTACTTACAATGAACATATTTTGTTAGAATGACAAAACACCAAGGGAAATGGTGGTGTCTAAAGACACCCTTGCTAGGATTCCATTGGTTACCGCTATCAATAAACATTCATTTGGCTACATTATAAAATAATACCATGGGAAAAACTATGGGTCGTAATAAACCTCATGCTAGACAATTGTTGGTAACTGGAACGAGTCAAGTTTTCCTAAACCACCATAACAATCCCCCCTTTAAAATTGACTTGGGGTTATTAACCTTGTCCCAATCATTCATCAATCATATCATTTGAGATCTCACATTCGTCCCTTCAACCTAGGATACCATTACACCTGCCACCTTGTACCTATTCGAGTGATCCATTCCACAACTTGGTGACTCCATGGGCCACTGCACTACATGTATGCATGGAAATCTTAATAACATGTGCGCCTGGAAAAAAAAATATTGTAACTTTATGGACAAATACACTTGTCTTGGACCAAAGCCTTTAGAGTGTTCACACACCACTGGTGTTTATCACACTATTGTGGCTCTTAATCACACAATGGCTCTTTCATTGTCCTCAAACACCATTGAATCCATCTCCCTTTTCTCATCCATATGACCAGTCACTAACTACATCTCTAAATTTGATGATCCATGTTTTAACGTAGAAAAGCTACTTGAATCATCTCCTTAAATCCATACATTGAATATATTTTTACTCTGCCTGCACTCAGGATCATGTTGACCTTCCCTTCCTATGATAAAACAAATTCTGCAAACTTTCTTTGACAATTTTGAATCCATAATTTTTTTTTTTTTAATTCTGACACGCTCTCATGCTATCTCTGTCTCACTCAATGGAAGATAGTCATGTTCTTCACGAAAAATAAATTCCAACATCATCTCAAAACCCCTTTATGGATCTTTATCACTATCTATTATCAGATACATAGATGAAAATGTGAGAGACACTATTTTATATGGCACTTCAATTTCATAAGAAATTTATATTCATGGGCAACATGGTCTCACTTTGCAATCAACGAAGATCATAACCATAATACTACTTGCTTTAGTTTGGAAAATCTGGCTTAAAGAATTTCCATTTTTTTATTATTACACCTCGCATAAGCCATACGTTTTGAGTGATGACCAAATTCAATCATGAGTTGTCACTAAATTCAGTCATGTATGGAATTATTGATAGGAGCAAAACAGAGCACAGAGACAAATTATAGAAGAAATGGAGAACACAAGAAATAAGAATGGAGAACAGAAAAAACACAGACCTCTATTATTCATGGAAAGCCTTACCTTGGCTTGAATTTCTCATGTAGAGGAGATATTACCAAATTATAGATGAAGGAATCTCTAGAATTCTCCAATTCTCTCATGTGGAATACATGACTGCGCAATGCAGCAAATGGACGGTGTAGTAGGTTGGCGTGGGTGATATCTTTTAGCATGGGCGGCGGAGGGAATATGGCTAAGGACAACGTTGAAGTCTTCATTGTGGCTTCATGTTCAACATTCTCCCAATTGAAGCCAAATCAAGAATCATGAATCAAGTCCTACCATGCCTCTACATAACTCATGTTTATTTCTTGGTAGAATCTTAATGAGCATATCGATAGGGTTCCTATCTGTATAATTATTTTCCAAGGATAACTGCCCTTCCTCCAACACATGCCATATCCAATGATACCTTAATTCAATGTGCTTTGGTTTTGAGTGAAATACTAGTTTTTTAGCCAACTAAATGGCATTATGACTATCACAATATAGCATATACTTGTCCTTCTTTATTCCTATCTCTCCTAGGAATAACTGCATACACAAAATCTCTTTACAAGCCTCTGTTGCAACTATGTACTCTGCCTCTGTTGTAGAGATAGCTACTATACTATGTATCCTTAACACCCAAGACATTTCTACTCCCGCAAATGTATACAAATAACCTGTAGTGGACATGTTGGTGTCCATATCACTATCTATATCTGCATCTATAAATCCTTCAAGCACAATCTCATTATGACGAAAACATAAAAAATAATGACTAGTACCCTTGAGATACCTCAAAATCAATTTTATTGTTTTCCAATGTTGTTTGTCTCAGTTGGTAAAGAACCTACTCACTACTTTCACTAAATATGCAATGTCTGGTCATGTGCATACCATGGCATACATCAAACTACCAACTGCTGAAGCATAGGGCATCTTTGTCATTTCTTCCTTCTCCTCGTCATCACTAGGACGTAACTCATGTCTCAGCTTGAAGTGAGTTGCAAGGTGTGTACCAACTGGCTTGGCATCCTTCATAATAAACATGTCAAGCACCTTCTTGATATATTTTTCTTGTGACAAGAAAAACCTTTTGTTTTTCCTATCACAAATGATCCTCATGCCCAATATCTATTTTGTTCGACCCAAATAATTCATTGCAAATTTGTTTCCCAAATATTTCTTCAACCTATTTATCATATTCTTATGATTCCTAACAATCAACATGTCATCCACATATAACAATTATATTATATGTTTCCTTGATCATGCCTCTTGATATAAACACAATGGTGAACTTCCAACGTGTGAAAACCATTTTCCAACATGAATGAATCAAATTTCTTGTGCCAATCTTGAGGTGCCTATTTCAACCCATAGACAATCTTCTTCAACCTGTAAACTAGGTCTTCTTTTCCTTTTTCTATGAAGCCTTCTCGCTGCTCCATATAAATTTCTTCCTCTAATTCACCATGAAGGAAACAAGTTTTTACATTTAATTGTTTAAATTCTAAGTCTAAAGCAACAACAAGACCAAGAATGACTCTAATGGATGACATTTTGACAATAGGTGAGAAAATCTCAGTGAAGTCAATCCCTTCCTTTTGTGAAAATCCTTTCACCACCAGCCTTGCTTTTTATCTCTCCTTCTTTTCGTCTCCTTCATGTCTAATATTGTAAACCCATTTGTTTTGTAGAGCCTTTCTACCTTTTGGGAGCTTTACCAACTCCCAAGTTTTATTTTCTAGAAAAGAGTTCATTTATTCCACCATTTCTTTTTTCCATTCTTTATTGTGCTCAACTTTATAAGATTCTTGAAAACAATTAGGCTCACCTTCATCAATTAATAAGATATAATTTGAAGGAGGATATCTTTTTGAATGCTTATGAGGCCTAAAAGATCTACGAACCAATTGTGGTGGAGCATTATCAAGTTGAAACCCCTGTAATGGTTCTTGTAAGATTCCTTCTTCTTAGTGTTCACCATTTTCCACTTGTTGCCCTTCCTAATCCTGAATTTGTTGTCCATTTTCTTGCATTGGTGCGATGTTTTCCTACTTATTTTCAAACCTGTCAATAACTTTATTGACCTCTGCCTCACGTACAGTCCTCTTAAACATTTATGACTCATTAGAAATAACATCCCCGCTTCTAGTAATTTTATGTTTGACTTGATACCATAGATTATAACCAAATTCTTCATCCGCCTATCCAAAAAAAATCCATTTCATAGATTTATCATCTAGCTTAGTTGTATTTTCTTTGGGAATATGTACAAATGCTTCACATCCAAATATTTTCAAATGAGAATAATTCAACTTCTTACCAATCCAAACTTCTTTAGGGATGCCTCCATCCAAGGTTGTAGTTGGAGATCGATTTATAAGATAGCAAGTTGTGTCGAAAACTTCTATGCAAAAATGCTTCTCCAAACTAGAATTGGACAACATACTCCTCACATTTTTCATAATGGTGTGATTCATCCTTTCTATGACAGCATTCTGTTGAGGAGTACCAGGCACAATCTTCTAATGCTTTATGCCAAACCTGTTACAATATTCCTTGAATTCATTTGAGTAATATTCTCCACCATTATTTGTTCTCAAGAACTTCATCAATTTGCTAGTCTCTATTTCAACGACAACATGGATTTTTTTAAATATTCCAAACAATTCACTTTTACTTTTTATAGGGTAGGCCCAAAACTTCCTGGATGCATCATCTATAAATGTTACAAAATATGATGCTCCTCCTAATGACTTAATGTTAACAGGCCCAAACACATCTAAGTTTATCAATTCTGACTTTCTATCATGGCCATCTCTAAGGAATGAAACCCTTATTTTTCTACCATATATGCAATGCTCACAAATATCAAGATTGTAGGATGTCAAACCTAGTAGTAAATTTTTACCAACAAGGAATTTTAAGCCCTTCTTGCTCATGTGACCCAAATGCTTATACCACGGATATGCTAAATTTACTTCTTTTGTGATAGCATCCAAATTTATTTTCCTATCATTGCCTTAAATGTGTATAATGTTCCTTTCTTGGGTCCTTTGGCCATGACCAATGCTCTTTTGCTAATTTTCTAGCCTCATTTTGCAAAGCTTGCAGAATAGCCTTCATCATCCTATTGTCCCATAGAGAGCAAATTTCTCATACATGGATGACCTATTTCAAAAATATATCTTGTCCATCCTTCATCTTGATTTTGATATCTCCCACTCCAATGATACTGCAAAATTGATTATTCCCCAAATGCACTTTACCATAATCACTAGGATTATATGCAACAAAACTATGTTTGCATTGGGTTACATGGTAAGATGCCCCGGAGTCCAGGATCCAATCAAAGCTACTCCTAGATGTATATAAACATGCATCCTCTACTGAAACAGTAAACAACATATCACCATCTGTGACTACAACAATAGTCTCACGCTCGTTTGTGTTGGATGACTTGTGATTTGTACTAGCCGGCCTCTGATCCTTTTTTCCTTTCTCCAAGACTCAACATTCTTTCTTCATGTGCCAAAGTTTGCCACAATTAAAGAAGATGACTCTGCCCCTCCTTGATTTTGATCGTCCTCTCGACCTTGATCACCCTTGTCAGCCTCGATCAATTCTCCTACCACGATCAGCTAGAGCTTTTCCTCCATGGTTTTCTGTAATTGACTTGTGTCACAACTCCTCGTTCATTAAACTGTTGCTGACATTATCAAACTTCAAGGTCCCTATAGTTTCTGAAGTGCTCATAGCTACAATTGAATTTTCCCAACTCTCTGGCATAGAACACATTAGCAAGATAGTTCTAATTTCATCATCTATAATGATTTTAACATAAGCAAGCTTACTAGTGATAATATTAAATTCATTCAAGTGCTCAGCAACTGAATCACCGACCTTCATCTTGAGATTATAAAGCTTCTTCATCAAAAACACTTTGTTTGATGTCACGTTCTTCTCATATAGATCATAGAGCTTCTTCCATAATCCTTTTGTCGTCTTTTCTCCGAACATATTGAAATACACATTCTTTGCTAGATATGGTGGATTGTTGCAATCACCTTTCTATCTAGCCTATTTCACTCTTCATCTGTCATCGATAAGGGTTTCTTTGTTGTGTCCTTAATAGGAAAATATCGATCCTTTAAAATCAATATATCCTCCATATATGATTTCCATAGGGTAAAATTAGCCCCGCTCAACTTCTCTGTGTTAGTTAGTGTTGTCTCCATTCTCAATAAAATCAATGCCCCAAAAATCAAACTCCTCTTACAAAATAAGACTTCACAACAAAAAAAACCCTTTAATTATTGCACCTTTTAATCTCCTTTAATCTCCTTTAATAAAAAACAATCCACCTCCTTCCTTCTTTTTCAAATTTAATAAACTATACTTTTATATTAAAATATAAAATCCAACATTACAAAATGTGTAGGGGCTACCATACTAATAAATTAAAAAACACCTTCCCACACACGTTAGCTTCACCCTTCACACATATGTCCATACATTCAATATTCAACCAAAAAAGACTCATAAAAACCGTTGAACGCCTTCCAATGTTCTTTTAAAAACCAAAAACCTGTAGCTTACAAAGTCATCCGCAGCATTGTCTGTTGCAGCCACGATATCACACGTTGCAACAACTGTTCTATTTTTTTTCATGTGCAACAGACTCACAGAGGCCTCCGACAGCTTAACATCATGAAAGAGAATGACACCCACAGATACGTAGGGCCTGAAAGTTCTTAGAAGATGAGGGCACAACTGATAGTCTTAGCAACGGGAGGCGTTTGAGCAAAAACAGTTAGCAGAGCAACTTGCATGTGAAGAGAATCGAACCCTCGAAGAGCAGAGATCTAGGCTCTGTCTCGTACATAGCACCAAAAATCATTTCATTGTGAGCAACATGGTATTTCTCAGCTCTCATGCCAAAGGCTCTGTCTCGTACATAGCACCAAAAATCATTTCATTGTGAGCAACATGGTATTTCTCAGCTCTCATGCCAGCGGATAGGAGCAAAACAGATCACAACGACAAATTGTTGCAAAAATGAAGAACACAAGAAACAAGAATGGAGAATAAAAAAACACAGACTTTTATTATTCATGGGCGTTGCCTTGGCTTGGATTTCTCAGGCAGAGGAGACATTACAAATTATAGAGGAAAGAAGTTCTAGAATTCTAATTCTTTCTGCGGAATACATGACTACATAATGCAACAAGATGACGGTGTATGTCTTTCTGGCTACTTAAACTCTTTCCTTATGTTTATGTCCATACTTATTGTGCCTCAACTCAACAACCTACGAGGCTTCCCTTCCTATGATAAACAAATTCCACAAACTCGCTTTGACAATTTTGAATCTACTATATTTTCTTATTCTTACATTATCTCATGATGGCTCTAGCTCTAACTTTGATACAAGTTATGAGGATAATGAAACACCAAGAGGTAGTGTCTAAAGACATTGTTGCTAAAATCTCATTGGTCGCCAAAACCAATTGACATAGAATCAGCTACATTAGAAAATAATATCATGATAAAAAGCTATGTATTATAATAAATTTGGAGCTCAAAAATAACTAATAATTTACTGAGTCAAATTTTAAAAATTTCAATAATATTTACATAACCATCGCCATTAAATAATTGTAAAGAACTTAATTAATCAAATATGTCAACCACACATATTTTTGAAAAAGAAAATTCAAAATAAAAATAAATAAATAAATAGTATCATTCTTCCCCATCTTTATAATTGATTTGTTTCGAATAATTCTAAGGAGAAGAAGACCTCGTAAACACTTTAAATAATGTCGATGTGACACTTGCAATTGCCGTTTGCGATGTGTTTTCAATTTCCAACCATACCGGTCCTACTGCTCACTCCCAAAAATTCCGCGAAAGATCTCGCACACTTTCCACGATGACGATACAGTTGACATTTCAATATAGGTTGGTTTTTCAGTTTCATTAGTCAAATACAAAATGAAAAAATTTGTAAAACCATCAAATTTTCAGTTTCATTGGTCAAATACAAAGAGGAAAAATTTGTAAAACCATCAAATTGTTTGGTTTAAAGTGTGAAAATTTGTAAAACCATCAAATTGTTTTGTTTAAAGTGTGAATATTGATGGGAAGTGTTAAAATAGTCAAATTTTATAAATATATTTGTTTCGAAATTCCAAGCCTAATTCAAACTATGGCCTAATGCTTGGTCCTTTGTAATAGTGCTATATATATAATTTTTTGTTACAGTTAATCGAAATAATTTTTGTGATGATGTCCAGTTGGAATTAGGTGAAATAATTTTTGTAATGATATTTAACATATAATAATTTTTGGTTCGAATTAATTTTTGTTGTGATGATGTCCAGTTGGAATTAGATGAAATAATTTTTTGTAATGATATTTAACATATAATAATTTTTTGGTTCGAATTAATTTTTGTTGTTTGAAATTAGTTTTTTGTTGTTTTGGGTCGGAAAGAATATATATATTATATATATATATATATATATATATATATATATATATATATATAAAAAAAAAAAAAAAAAAAAAAAAAAAAAAAAAATTGTTTACATAAATCTGATGGATGCAATGGACAATACATTTACTGCAAATTGAAAAGGAAAATTTAGTAACTATCATCTCTTAAAACTGGAAGTTAGTTTTTGAATTTATATGTAGATTCAGCTACACACTTCAAGATATTTGATAGTGAAGATTTATAATTCAAATTTGTCATTCCAACTAGTCACTACCAAATCTACCAAACTCTAAACAAATTCAACAAGAAAATATACCTTAACAACTCGAAATATATAATAACCAAACTATTAATCAATTTAATCTCCAAACGGTCACTCTTATAATTTGGATTCTTTTGTATTTTGGTAGTCATAAATTATGCGCAACAAGATTTGGATGTTTTCAAACTTCATGCACCATATTTAAATTAATGAAGTTGCAGTGTTTTGATTATCATTATTATCATATTAATTGTTCAATTTAAATTTAAATTTCATTTGAAATGAGATTAGTGATATATAATTTAATTTGATTTCAATAAAAGTTTGAATTGTGTAATTCAAATGTTATAACGATTTATATAAAATATATATATTTTAAATAATAATAAATCACAATCTTATTCAAAATTGAATACCCCAAAAATCTATTAATTAAATTACACTTTTAATTAATAATTAAAATACACAATTTACTAATTTTTATTATTTTTATTTAATTTTATATTTAAATAATTTTTTAAAATAGTTATAAAAATTAAAATTATAAATTTAATATGTACATATTTCTTCGTTAGTGTTCTAAACTTTCAGGTTATTCTAAATTCAATGTTTTCCCCTCTCAGAAATAATACAAAAAATTATGTTGTGAAAAGCAAGCTATATTTACTTTACTAGTTTATAATTTAGTTGAACGTCCTAGAATTGCCAAGGTTACTCAGAATAAAGGTGGAGGTTTTAGAACCCTGTAGTCTAATCAGATTGTCTTTTTGCTTCGAAAATTATGGAAATTTGGGCAATATTTTGATTAAAAAAAAAAAAATCTAAATCTAAGTTACAGTTGTCAAAATTCAATATTTTGTGTGCCCAGATGTTTTTGATGGTGCTGAATCCATTACCAAGATCAAAAACATGATTGAAACACTGTTACTACAATATTTTTTGAATTTTTTTCCCCATATTCCAGCCACTTTGGGTCCTCCAAAGAATTTCAATTCCTCCACCTCAATAGACGACTCCTCTTAGAATTGCCAAGGTTACTCAGAAAAAATCAATATCTAAAGGTGGAGTCAATATTGATGAATCTTGGGGATTTCCTCTGTGTCCTCAATTTGTTATGCACTCATCACCATGTTTTTTTTCTTGGGGAGTTCACCTACATCCTCAATTTTCTATTCACTCATCACTAGGTTTTTTCAATCTTTTTATTTGCTATGGTTGTTTTTCTCGCTTTCTCTTATTTTTAGTATTTATTTTAATTTCTTAATTATATATTATATTTTTATATTTTTTATTAACATAATTTAATTAGCAAAAAAATTCAATATGTTAAATGTTTTTAATTTTTTAAATGATGGTAATAAAATTTTTTATAGGTGTAGTCTAACTTATAAAGGAGATTTTTAAAAACTTAAATTTAAATTGTTTAATTTCGATAATTCCACCACCCCAAGGACTTTTCATATGCTCAATCCATTTATATATTTGATGAATCCCTGTAAAAAAAAAACTATAAATTCACTATCTTCAAAATAATTACTTTCTTAATTTCCCTAAAAATCTTTATAAAATATCTAATAAATCATCTCCTCTTCTACCTTGTCACTAACCATTAAACCCTTACACTTTTTTATTCTCTTTTCAATTCCTTATTTATAAAAAACTTGTAGCAAGCACCTAAGGGTTCAACTCCTCATCTACTTTGTAATTAGATATCAATTTCTTTGACTTATATTTTATTAAAAAAACCTTGTAGCGAGCACCTAGCTATTCAACTCCTCATCTACTTTGTAATTAGATGTTATATCCTTGCACTCTCTTACATTTATCAATTTCTTCAACTTCTCTTTTGACCCATATAAAGAATGCATTGTTACATGTTTCAACAGTTTTTCTTACAATTATCGAACTTGATTGGAGGTGGCCTTGCATCTTCTAAACTTCCTTATATATGTATCCCTTGGGTGTAATCATATATTTGAAGTTTTTCCTTACAATTATCGAACTTGGATTGGAGGTGTCCTTGCATCTTCTAAACCTCCTTATATATGTACCCCTTGGAAGTATTCTTGTTGCTCCACCCATTTGTTCCCTCAAACCTATACTTACTACGATACCTCTCTTGCAAAAGAGATTCACTAAATTTTAGTTGTATTCATATTGATGCTTTTTAATAGCCAGATACCATAATGGCAAGGAGATGGGAATTGATCGCAAAAGATAGCTAAAAACTCTATTTAAAATTGAAATAATAACATAGACTATGTTAAAAACATAGACTATGTTTAACATGATAAATGAGTTTGAGTAGTAATAAATAAATAGTTTATTTTTTTCATCTTATTAACATATTTATTTTAATTAAAATTAAAACAATGTCTTTTTATAAATAATGTCAATTGTAATTGTAATTAAAACTAGTATAGATTCATCTTAAATATAGATTTAATATGAGCCAAGAGGGATCCAATTTCTTGACGTGCAAATTTTTTCATGAACTGATATTGTTTAAATATTTTGTATAATTATTTACTTTTTGTTTTTTAATTTTTTTTAAATTATATTTGGGCAGCCATGAACAAAATTTTAACTTTGATGACAAATTGACAGAATTACACATCACATTGGGCTGTAGAATAAACCTCTAAACTCAATGACCCTCTGGACTCAATCAAAATCAAATCTTTTAAGTATCATTTATTAATTAATTAATTATAACATTTAACTTAAAAATCCAATATAAAAAATTATTAAAAACACTCTATATTCATTAACATAATATTTTCAACCAGCCAATCTCATGCGGGAGCAATCAGCAACAAAGCAAGCAAACGTGGACCAGAGGATCAGAACAAAAGAAAAGCATGATTTAAAGGAGAAAAATAGATTTAAAAATGATAAAGCAGATTTAAAGCGTGCATGCATGAAGCTTTTGTGGAGAAAATCAGGAGAAGATAGGATTGATCATTCCTAAAATTCTTATATATATGTAATGTGATAGGATGTGAGATATATCTTTTGTGAAGAAATTTGTGAGTGGGAAAAAATGTAATCAGTGTGGATGTGTTGGCTAAGGCTGCAATGCCTTAGATCCAATGATTTTTGTAAATAATCGAATTATATATTATGTGTTATTCCTGTCTATTGAGTTGTGAGTTTATAGTTTAACTAATGAACGAATTCCGTGTTGCATTCTTGTTGATCGACCATCGATCAGTCAAAAGATCGAGGGCGATGTAAATATCGTTTAATTATTATATATGTGTTCAATTATATGCAGTCGTGTGTAATGACTGTTTTTAAGTATTGATAATAAAGGACAGAGGAATGGATGCGTGTTAACAGTGCTGTGCGTGCGTTGTCTTTACAGTATTTTTTTTATGCCTGTGGAACATATAATTGATGTGCGCCAGATATCAATTAAGGGAGATAGAGTAAGTGCTCATTCCATTTGGGCTATTTTCTTATAGATCCTCGTGAAATTCTCACCGGTGATTATGGTGGGGTGGAGGTAACTAAATTATTCTGCAGATACGAGGATTTGGTTCACGTTTTGGTTCGATTTGTCAGTGTTCTTGTTCACTATAAGAGGGGTTACATGCATATTTACCTCTGTTTATCCACTGAAGGGTTGCATGATTAATTCAAGTGTTGGAACTTATCGAAATACAGTGCATCTGTTATGGGTATTTGCTATCTGTATTTGCTTGCGATGGTGATTAAAGAATGATCGATATTTAATGAAAAGCCACGGATTTAAAATTAAAACCGAAAATGCTTCCATTTAGGGTTGTGGGCCAGGCCCAAGATCAAGATTTTTAAAGGAATTGGGATCTTGAGCAACCCCTAAGATCTCATTTTCATCAGGTGGTACCAGAGCAGTAAAACATTTTGCGGAAAGAGGTACAATTGTGTTAAAGATGGAGAGTTTATGGTCTTGCTATTGTGCAGATGGCGGCAGCAAAAGGTGAGAAGATTTGCAGCAACCTAGAGAAGGATGCCAACAGACCGAGTGCGGGAGGGCTTGATGAGGTATCGTGTAACAGAGGAGGCTGTTACTGCAGAGGTTGGTTGCAGCTCATAGAGTTCTAGTGAAGGAATGCAGTAGATAAAATTGCAGGATCATTTGGAGAAGCATATGACCAGGAGGTCATAAATTTTTGTGCCTCGGGAGTCTGATGCGGGAGCAATCAGCAACAAAGCAAGCAAATGTGGACCAGAGGATCAGAACAAAAGAAAAGCGTGATTTAAAGGAGAAAAATAAATTTAAAAAGGATAAAGCAGATTTAAAGTGTGCATGCATGAAGCTTTTGTGGAGAAAATCAGGAGAAGATAAGATTGATCATTCGTAAAATTCTTATCTATATGTAATGTGATAGGATGTGAGATATATCTTTTGTGAAGAAATTTGTGAGTGGGAAAAAATGTAATCGGTGTGGATGTGTTGGCTAAGGCTGCAATGCCTTAGATCCAATGATTTTTGTAAATAATCGAATTATATATTATGTGTTATTCCTATCTATTGAGTTGTGAGTTTATAGTTTAACTAATGAACGAATTCTGTGTTGCATTCTTGTTGATCGTCCATCGATCAGTCAAAAGATCGAGGGCGATGTAAATATCGTTTAATTATTATATATGTGTTCAATTATATGCAGTCGTGTGTAATGACTGTTTTTAAGTATTGATAATAAAGGACAGAGGAATGGATGCGTGTTAACAGTGCTGTGCGTGCGCTGTCTTTACAGTATTTTTTTTATGCCTGTGGAACATATAATTGCTGTGCGCCATATATCAATTAAGGAAGATAGAGTAAGTGCTCATTCCATTTGGGTTGTTTTCTTATAGATCTTCGTGAAATTCTCACCGGTGATTATGGTGGGGTGGAGGTAACTAAACTATTTTGTAGATACGAGGATTTGGTTCACGCTTTGGTTCGATTTGTCAGTGTTCTTGTTCACTATAAGAGGGGTTACATGCATATTTACCTCTGTTTATCCACTGAAAGGTTGCATGATTAATTCAAGTGTTGGAACTTATCGAAATACAGTGCATCTGTTATGGGTATTTTCTATCTGTATTTGCTTGCGATGGTGATTAAAGAATGATCGATATTTAATGAACAGCCACGGATTTAAAATTAAAACTGAAAACGCTTTCGTTTAGGGTTGTGGGCCAAGCCCAAGATCAAGATTTTTAAAGGAATTGGGATCTTGGGCAACCCCTAAGATCTCATTTTCATCAGGGTTTTAATTTTTGGTATCAGAGCAGACAATTAGCGGTGAAGTAAATCTCAGGAGCAGTAGAAGGATGGCTTTCAGGGTTGGAAGAGGACGAGGACGTGGACATGGTGGAAGAGGACAACATGCTGGGGATGTCGAATTGAGAGAAGATGTAGAGGAGCTGCGAGCTAGGTTGGATGCACTAACCTCCGGCAGGAATATAAATGATGGAGACGTGAGTGAACCCGAAGCTGAAGCTACTGAGGAGGAAGCGGTAGAGATTTCTCCTGAGATGAAGATCTTTCAGTCAGTGATGAAATCCACAGCCAGGCCATGAAACCAGTTAGTACCAGTATATCAAGGAGGACTAAATCCATAAGAGCTGATTGACTAGATTAACAGCATGGAGAAATTCTTCGATTATGAAGAAATGGAAGAGGAGAAGAAAGTAAAGTTTGTTGTCACCAAATTAGTGGGCCATGCAACGCTTTGGTGGGATGGTGTACAAGAGGAAAGGAGAAGACAAGGCAAGCAGCCAATCAAGAACTGGGGTAGGATGGTAGCGAAGCTTAAAGGTAAATTCTTACCCAGTAACTATCAACAGACATTGTTTAGGAAAATGCAAAATCTCAGGCAGAGAGCTTTGACAGTAAAAGATTATACAAAAGAGTTCTATAAGGTGAGTATAAGAGCCGGAGAAGCCCAAGATCAAGATTTTTAAAGGAATTGGGATCTTGGGCAACCCCTAAGATCTCATTTTCATCTTAGGGGTTGCCCAAAATCCCAAATTCTTTAAAAATATTGATCCTGGACCTGTGGGTTATGGGCCCACTCAATATTTGGGAGGCCTTTTAATTAATTCACCGTTATAGCCTGTCTTGCTCTCATTTGAACATTCATGCAACCGCCGCCGAGTGCCTGCAACACCATTTTTATTTACAGAACACAAGTTTTGACTCATTTATAAAACACATAGCGTATACAATTAACACAGAACATAACACACTTTTATATATTTACGGAACAATTACAAAGTTAAGGCCTTTCAGCCTTAAAACGAACTCATGCTGGGCTACATCTTGCCCACTCACAATTTTCTTCACAAAATAAGATATCTATTACACCCCTATTGCATTACATTTATATAAAAAGTCTTATGAAAGACTGATCCTATCCTTTTCTGATTTTTCTCCACAAAAACTCTCCAAAAAGCATGCATGGCTATTAACAATAGAAAGTCTATCTAGTCTTATCCATTCTCTCTTTAAGTTTTTTTCTTTAACTGCTTTAAGGCAGATTTTCTCTGTTTTTTCCCTTTATTCAGCTCCGCTGGTCCACGTCTTCATGCTCCACTTGAATTTTTCTTTAATTAAGAAAAGGGTGAGATGCACCTGCATCAGACTCCCGAGGCACAAAAATTTATGACCTCCTGGTCATATGCTTCTCCTTGTCCTTAGTAATTTTAACCACTGCATTCCTTCAGTGCAACCAACCTTTGCAGTAACAGCGTCCTCTGTTACATGATACCTCACCAAGCCCTCCGCACTCGATCTTTTGGCATCCTCTAGGTTGCTGCAAATCTTCTTACCTTCTGCTGTCGCCATCTGCATAAACTCTCCATCTTTAACATAGCTGTACCTCTTTCCCCTTCTGTTCGCATTCTTCTTTCTTCTCTCAGGAATCCTTTCCGTGCTCTGATACCCACTGATGAAAAAGAGATTTTGTGGATTGCCCAAAATCCCAAATTCTTTAAAAATCTTGATCCTGGACCTGTGGGTTATGGACCCACTCAATATTTGGGAAGCCTTTTAATTAATTCACCATTATAGCCTGTCTTGCTCTCATTTGAACATTCATGCAACCGCCGCCGAGTGCCTGCAACACCATTTTTATTTACAGAACACAAGTTTTGACTCATTTTTAAAACACATAGCGCATAAAATTAACACAGAACATGAACACACTTTTATATATTTACGGAACAATTACAAAGTTAAGGCCTTTCAGCCTTAAAACGAATTCATGCTGGGCTACATCTTGCCCACTCACAATTTTCTTCACAAAATAAGATATCTATTACACCCCTATTGCATTACATTTATATAAAAAGTCTTATGAAGGACCGATCCTATCCTCTTCTGATTTTTCTCAACAAAAACTCTCCAAAAAGCGTGCATGGCTATTAACAATAGAAAGTCTATCTAGTCTTATCCATTTTCTCTTTAATTTTTTTCTTTAACTGCTTTAAGGCAGATTTTCTCTGTTTTTTCCTTTTATTCAGCTCCGCTGGTCCACGTCTTCATACTCCACTTGGATTTTTCTTTAATTAAGACAAAGGTGAGATGCACCTGCATAACAATCTTTACATCGCTACAACTGTAATTTTAGATCTTTGCATCGCTGCAACTCTAATTCTAGAAAAACTCTATATCCCTTAGCATACAACTGTAATCCTAGAAAAGCTCTATATGTGTTAGCATAATATTTGTATTAGGCCAAACTCTGCATCTCTCCCATCTATATCCCTTAGCATACAACTGTAATCCTAGAAAAGCTCTATATGTGTTAGCATAATATTTGTATTAGGCCAAACTCTGCATCTCTCCCATCTATATCCCTTAGCATACAACTGTAATCCTAGAAAAGCTCTATATGTGTTAGCATAATATTTGTATTAGGCCAAACTCTGCATCTCTCCCATTGTAACCCTAGCGAGTTGGTTAAAAGAGGGGATCATCGCAGAGAGTGTTCAACCAACGGCAAGTACCCAAAGGAGCCTCAATGCATATCCTCAATGCATTTGCATATATGCATGTGGTGAGTGAGACGGCTATGAAATCAGTGGGTAGATTTAAACCAACACCTGATAAATAATGTTTAAAAGTAAAACACCAAATCAGCAATGGTTAAATGTAAAATACATAAAATAACCTTCAAGGAAATGGACTCGAAATAAAAAGGAGAAAATTCAATTTGCCCACCAAATCCAGTAAACGAAATTGGGTAAATTTATTTCTATTCAATAATTTATAAAGAATTTAATGAAAAAACATGGAGTCAACTAATCATCATCGATTTTATATTCTAGCATTTTGGAGAAAACGTCTTTTACCAAAGAGTTTGCAGCTAATAGAATACAGATATAAACATCTATTTCCTTAACCAATTAACAAATTCTATAATTATATAGTTATTTTAAAAAATTAATTCTATAATGTTATCTGATTAAATCAAATTAAAATTTCAAAAACTCTACAACAATTTGTACAATATTAACCTGGTCTCACTCTAAACCGTCCCTTATTACAATATAATTCAAATATTAATATTTCATTTTGATTATAAATCTACTGATTGGCAAACTCTGTAGTCACTATATTACTCATACTCAAAAAACCTAGCAAAATTCTTCATATTTGGGATTGCAGATTAAAAATAAATAAATAAACAAGAATATCAGTATTCAGTCACTGTCCTCTGAAGACGAAGTTCCTGTTTCACAGCACCCCATTGGCTTCATCAGAAAAAAACGCAACAGGGTAGCAAAAGCTTTGACTGCCACTAGCACGCAAGCAATGGAGTGAGAACCATGGAGTGAGTATATTATGTCTGAAACTGTCACTACAAGAAAGAAGTCTTACAGGTGAGTGATTATTTCCTGCTATAATATTTATTTTGGATAAATGGAATGGAAATGCCATTGATATGAGTGGACGGAAGCGAAGATGAATTCGAATTCTAATTCGAATTCTATGGACGGAATGCAGATTGAAGGGTGACAAAAATTTAAGATAACACAATTATGGAGCAGAAGATTGTTCTTCTCAATATTAAATAAAATGCTTGTTGGTCTATGTTTTAGTTAGGTTTTCAATTTAAAAAATTCACTGTAATTACATTTTTTTTTTCTTTTTTCTAGACCTTATAACTTTTAAATTGTTTCATTGTTTTCTTTTTTTTGTAGGCTTCAAATTCCACTTTGTTCATTTGTTGGTGCAAGTCTTCTATCTTTCAATGTTGTGGAAGAAAGTCTTGAACTTTTCAAAAAAAGGCTTGTATGTGGGCTGTTGCCATATATTTTCTTCTCTAGTGTGTTTTTCATCATCAATCTTTTGCAACATAAGACCATAATACAATTTCATCTCTTTAGGAATCCAATCTCTGAAAATTTCATTAATTTGTTCATCATCCATGCTGTCTTCAAGGTTCATTTATGCAGTTTCTATGCATCCCTTTTCAAAACATGGTGTTGCAAGCCATGCTGGAAGAAATTTTAACTCTTCATAATTGTACTATTTACCTGCACATTGTAAATTAATGGTAAGTTTAAAAACATTTGCAAAACCACATTGATTTTGTTCCACTTACAACTTGTTTTTGCCTCTGTCTTTGCTTTCTCTTTGTGGGCTTCCTTCTTTGCCTTTGCCTCTATTTTTGTCTTTGTTTCTATCTCTATCTCTCTGGCTTCTTTAATAACCTTTGCTACTACAAATGGGTTGTCTTCCACTTGGTTTTCAGATTCAAGTGGCATTATCTCACCAAATAACATCATGTCAATATGATGTTTTTGTTGTAGCTTCTACAACCACTCATTTTTAGTTAACAAATCTTCATCAATGTTTACATTAGCAATAATTTGTGGCAATAATTGCTCAATTTACCATAGTATTGACTGCTCCAATGGCAGCTTCATAGTTTTCAACGAGCTCTGTTGTTGGATTCACTAAAATTTTATTAACCAACTCTCTTGTTGGATTCACCAAATTTTTATCTCTATTGCTAGATTTACCAAACCTTCATCCACTTGTAGTTGTGCATAGTGGGTTTAAATAAAATTTTCATATTGATGTAGATTTGCAGCTAAATCCACCTTCATCTTCAACTGCAATGCTCCCCCTTACACCAAAACACCTCTCAACAATATCCGAGGCCTCCTTAGTTGTCATCTGGGGAAGAATGTTGTCATTGAGACATTCTTTTATGCATTTCAATGCAAATGTATCCTTTTGTCTTTTCTCTTCCAAATCTAAAAAGATTTTGTCATTGAGACATTCTTTTATGCATTTCAATGCAAATGTATCCTTTTGTCTTTTCTCTTCCAAATCTAAAAAGATTTGAAACATTTTCGAGTGTAACTTTAACCTTCTCAGACTCTTGGATTTTCCCATTTGTTGATTTTAGGGTGGCGGTTTGACCTTCTCAGCCTCTTGGATTTTCCCATCTGTTGAGTGCTAGCTCACTATGACTAAAAAAATTCTCATTTGTTAAGTGTTAACTCTCTATGCTAGATTTGCTTGTTGAGTCAAAATTTTTTACCAAAATAATACAATGTCCAAATCTCTACATATACATTTTTTTTAAATCTCATTTTTCAACCCAAAAATGCAACGCCCTTTTTCAAATTCTCTCATTCAAGGAACTTTTTTAAACACTCTGATGCTCTTTTAAAAGCATTGCATTACCTGCAACTCCATATATATATATATATATATCCTCATATGCACTTATAAGGTACATCATATCATGTTATGCTCCATAGTAATACTTCAACCTACATGTTAGGGAAAAGTATAGATGATATTTTCAACGAACATTGGATACAACCTTTTGGGAAAAAATTTATATGTGCCTTTTTTGATTTACCATCCGAATAAAAAAAACTTCACATTAAAATACGGATCCCGTTTTAAATAAAATCGAGGCCTCAAAAAACATTCTAAAGAAAAGCCTTTTCAACGGTTAGTTGTGGTGCTTTTGACTGTCGTGACTCGTGCTCCCAATCAGTTTTCGTGCTCTCTGTGTAGTTAATTGGTTTAAGTAATTGACGCTAACGTGAGTTATTCAGTTTAGTGAGCGCATTAGTAATGCTTAAAGCGTCTCTTGCATTGCGGAGGTACGTTACTAACGTAATTCTTGGGATGCGTTCTTTTGGCTAAAAACAAATTTGAAAAATACCTTAGTTTTTATAGGAACTGGCTTTTTGTCTACTACTTTTTGTGTTTTTTTATTTATTTATTTCAAATTTATGTTGTTTTCTCGAAGATTTTTGTGTACAATGTCTCTTCTCTCGGTTGCTCTTTCTTGGAGTTTTACGTAAATTAGCTATGATATAATGACAAAAATTTTGGAGTTTTGCGTAAATTAGCTATGATATAATGATAAAAATTTTGGAGTTTTATGTCAATTAGTTATGATATTATGATAAAAATTGAAGAGAAAAAAACAGAATAGAAGATTGCTCTTCTCTGTATTACGAATTGGTTTATTAATATTACATTAAAAACATCAGTAATAAATTACTGGAGTGATACTCTACTAAATGAGATGAACTAAAACTGGTCTTTTCTCTCTGTTTTGGTCTCTTTTCTCTGTTGCTATCTTATAGAGTCTTATGCAAATTAGTTCTACCATGACAAAAATTGAAGAGAACAAAACAATGGAGCAGAGGATTGCTCTTCTTAGTATTATGAATTAGTTAAATAATATTATATGATGTTAAAATCTTTTACTCAATATGCACATTGAAATATTTGATTTATGATGCACAGTAATTATTTTTGTTATCAATAATTTTTAAATATTATGGATAGACTATAAATTATGAATGAGATAAATTGCACATCTACTTCACAATGTA